>CAUYON010197875.1:0-14734 GCA_963573935.1 Arctocebus calabarensis
CAGCTACTCGGGAGGCTGAGGCAAGAGAATCGCCTAAGCCCAGGAGTTGGAGGTTGCTGTGAACTGTGTGATGCCACAGTACTTTACCAAGGGGAATACAGTGAGACTCTGTCTCTACAAAAAAGAAAAAAAAGAAAGAAAGAAAGAAAGAAATTTGCCTGATTTATGTTTCCATCCATTCTAACCTTTTCTTTTGAAACAAAAGATATAGAATACCAGAAAAGAAGGGGCTTATGATTTGGGAAACCAGGATTTAGGAAGCTTGGACTCTCATCTCTAATTAGCAGTTGAATTTAGAAAAGTCACTTAAACAATGTAAGCAATGAGTCTTTATTATGTTATTTGTTCAAAACGTTTTTCTTCATGATGTAGCTCTTGCATACCTTCATAGATACAAGGACATTGGTGCTGTGTCTTACCTGCCTTTGTTTTCTCAGTAAATAATAAGAGTTCAATTAAAGTTCTTTAAATAATTAAACGTACAGATAAAATAAAAATTTTCCCAAACTACTAAGATTTCTTTTATATACAAGTACTGTTATAGAGAGTATTGACTACAGTATTGATCCAATTATATGGGAATGAAATTAATAGCTTAACAATCTGGATTTGCTTTATTTTCAGCTATTCTCTACATGCTTTTCATGCATCTGTCTCATTTGAAACTTTCAATAGTTCTAGTATTAAGCCGTGGTTAAGCATAGAAAGAAGATTCACCCAAAGAATTTAGGACAAACCTACAGTTTATCTAAGTTATTCCTATAAATGTAAAGTCCTCTCCATCACACAACCGCACTAACTAATAATTTAAGTCACTGTGTTTGTGTCTGTCATTTTTATCTTTTCCTAACTTTTTAATTAGAATTATCAAACACATAGAAACACAGGGAGAACACACAGGGGAACATATGTTCCCATATGTATATGCGGCCGTCATCAACCTCTCTCCACTGAATTTGTCTAAAGCAAATCCAAGATATCATGGTATTTTATTGTAAGTATCCCCCAAAATGTTTGAAAATAAAAATATTTTTTTAATGTCATTTAAGCCATATCCACCAAGTTTCAAGTTGCTCCAATTATCACTTAACATTGGTTTAATGTTATCATTTAATAATTGGTTTGCTCAAATTAGGATACAAATCAAGATACAGATTCTTTTTCTTGCCATAACTTTCTTATAATGCCTAACATATCAGCTAGGCCTTCAGTTTTTCCATCCTACTGTTCATTTTGTTAATAACTCATTTCCCATTTCCTCATTCCACATTTCCAACAATACATTTTCCTAACACAGAAGTGGCCAGTCTGCCTCTTCTAATTTGACTATATTGCTACAAAATTGGAATCCAATATATTTATGCTAGGAATCTGTCCCATCACTGTTAGAGGGAGGAACAGTGTGCTGTTTGATGATTGTTCTGAACTATAACTAAAAGAGTTATAGATCTTTTATGTAAAGTAGTCAAGGATTTGCTTTTCTAAGTCAATACCAACAATCTATCAACCTAGGCGTAGTCATTGAGGTTATGATATTTTTGTTTCAATAAAAATATTTGCAGCAAACGTCTAAGAGCTAAAAAATAAAGAATGAAATAAATATTCTTTTAACTGATCAAGCCATATAAGAGATAAGTGGAATTGTCATTTTGCTTTACTGTATTTTCTTACATCCTTGCATAATATATACAGTGAGTGATGTAGATGGGAGATACTGATGGAATCACAGTTATGGACACAAACTCTTATTCAGGTAATAGCAATCCAAACCTTATTTTGGATAATTATTATCTTTTTAACTGACAAATATTAATCCCTCTGAGCAGTAGTTTCCTCACCTCAAAAATAAAAATAATAATAGTGTTCAAATTACTTGGTAATTTAAAAACACACGTAGTGTGGCAGTTATGAATGTTAGTCCATTCATCCTAATGCATGGAATTGATTTCAGACTTAATTATTTACTAACTGAACAATTTGTTTGTGCCTCCCAAGTGTGAGTTTTCTCATTTGTAAAGTAGAATTTACCATAATATATAAATGAATATTTTACTGAGAACTCAGGAAAGCTTGTGGCATTTGAAAAGCACATTTTCTAAAAGGGAACTCTCATGTAAGAGCATTCATTATTCGAAATTTCTAACCATATTCTAGTTACCAAATCTGGAATATTTTCATTGTCATGACTTCAATTATATTGTAGGTTCACTAATGGAAAAATAATCGATATATATGAAATCCAGAAATATAAAAAACTCTTCTTGATAATTTTGTTCATATTTACTATTTTCAGGTAAACTAATGATCTATCTGACCTGCTAAAATATTGTTGATGACAATTATCTACTGTGGAAGGATGCCCCCACCACCATGAGCAATGATGTACATTACTGAGACTTTACGAAGTGAATATGAAAGAAATCTCCTCAGCTTTACAGCTGTCTAAATGCAAATAAAATGTTTGAGATTTTATACAATTTATATTCACTTTATAACTACATTTGCAATATTCCCTCTCCAGAAAAGTAATGTCCCAAAGCCTACAATATATAAATTCAGGTTTTGATTTTTATTAAAATGTAAGTGTGGTTCAAAGGCTCCCTTTGGGTCAGAAATAATCCTTTTCATAACCCATAAGAGCATCTTTTTAACTAATCTAACTTCCTTAATTATCAGAAGAAAATTAAGTTTAAAGTTTGAGACCAAAAAAAGATGCTTATTTTTAGAGTTTTAATCTAAATAATTGCTTCTGCATTAAATTACCTGTATAACATACAAGCAGCACAATAGAAAATATTTCTATAAATAACTAATTATTTCAAATTCTTTTACACGTAGTCTAGAAGACTAAGAATAGTTTACTTTTAAAAGGAGAATCTTTCAAGAAAGGACTTTAAATATAGCCTTTAAATGCAACTTCGGAAAGCATATCAGAAACCTGGGAAAGAAAATTCATAGAGCCCCTTGGGTGGAAGTCTAGATATGACACCTCCAGTTTCCACCTGGACAGTTCCATTAACACATTTGAAACACAGGAGATTCCTCAGAGACACAGCATGCTGTTTTGTGTCACCGACTTCACCTTTTCCTCCTGACAGTTACCCTTTGAGAACCATGTCTGGATGTGTCCAAACTACAGCATAATATTAGTTATACTAACTATGACACAATAAAGAATGCACTTTAAAGAAATTAGAATAGGTAATATAATTAAACAAATGTAATAAACTCAAAGAATTTAGAAAAGAATCCAAAATTACAAAGCCTAATGCCTCAAAATTAAAGCAAGCAGTGCCCCAGGCAAGTGGGTATGTGTTAAGTAGTTACTATTCTTTGCTTTTAAAAATCTGCTCTGTGTTTAAGACCTAGTCAAAATGCACTAATGATTTTCAAAGCAGGTCTGGTTCATCTCTTTCTTTATTTCAACAGTATCACTTTCTTTTTGTCTAAAATCACATGGCTTTAGTGAGACCTTTCACTTTATACATTAACTGAGATTGTGACAATAAAATGATATATAGTAAGTCAGAGATACCTTAATTTTTAAACCTATACTTTTTCTTTTTTTACAAGATAGAAAACCTTAAAGATTTTATTTTCCTTTCAGGAAATTAGTATCTTCATCTGTCAACAGAGGAACAGCAAATTTATCTGAAGGATGTTAAAAATATTAAGGAAAGCATAGTGCCTAGAACATAAATTGCTTGTTTAATTTCATTCACTACAATATTAATAATAATAAAAGTAACATCTATTAGATACATGACAATGTTTTAAACACTTTTCTAAGCACTTTATATGCCTTAATTCATTCCCTCTTGACAACAGCCCTAGATAATTAAGGCTATAATGTTTCTATTTTGTGTAGTAGGATTAAAATACTTTAAATATTAAATAAATAGTTCAATTAACCCATCCAACCCCGCAGATATAGTAAGTAGGAGAGCCAAGATTTTAATCCCGGCAGCCTGGCTCCAGATCTCCATCTGGCTAAGAAATACAATCTTGAAACATGATTTATTTTTTCTGCTTTTCCCCCAAAACTTTACCCGTTCTGTTTTGCAATCAGCTCCAGTTCTGACCCCACCGCTGCCCAGATTCTGCCAGATCTCTGGTTTTGACATTGAGACTTAGTCACTCCAGTTTTTGGAGCGTCAGTTTTGCCCAACAGATCTTGAGTTTTCAGGTTTGTTAGTATATCCAGCAAACTCCAAACGTCTTCCCACTACTGACACCACTCCACTTTCAACAATTCCAACTGTGGTCAAATGGCTAGTATTTGATAGTCGGTTCCACATAAGAGAAGCAGCATTGAGACAGCTATTCATAAAAACAAAACAAAATGATTCTTATTATTTTTTAAGTAAAAAAATAGATTAATTTAATTTGGGTCTTCAAATTTCTGGGTAGGGCCTAAAATAAAAATAATGGATGGTTTAGGTAAGATGATAGAGTTTTGTAATTGATTTCTTACAACTATGATTTCCTTTTATAAGATTCTGAAAATTTCATTCTTCCCTATCTCTGAACATAACCCCTCACTTGTCACATTCCTGGTTTCTATACTTCAATCTTTATATCCAGCTCTTTCCCACATTTTATATTATCTTCCTGAAAATATTTAAACAACATAAGAAGACAACCCTTGTATTAAACTAAAAGACTTGGGCTGGGTGTGGTGGCTCACCCCTGTAATCTTCTAAGCACTCTGGGAGGCCAAGGCAGGTGGATTGCTTGAGACCAGCCTGAAGAGTGATACCTCATCTCTAAAGAGATGGGCGCCTGTAGTTCCGCCACTGGGGAGGCTACGGGATCTCTTGGGCCTAAGAATTTGAGTTTACTGTGAGCTATGATGCTGCGGCACTCTACCCAGGACGACAAAGTAAGACTCTGTCTCAAAAATAAGTAAATTAATTAATTAAAAATAAACAATAGTCTTAAAGCATGTCTCTTTTTAATTTCTCATTGTTTGAGATAATAAATATGCACAATAAATCAGAACATTTTAAATCTCAAGCACTTCTGATTATAAGAGTTCCTGTTGTAGCAAAAGCTATTAAATCATTGGAAAGGCAAGTAGATGAAAATTAAATGAATGTAGGGCACATGCAATATTTATCGTCTTACTTTATTTGCTATGAATAAGTTTTAGCAGAAATCTTTAGTTTAGCTATTCCAATAGTAAAACTGAAGAGGTTATAAATTTAGATATTTATTGAGCTTAAAGGGCAGATCAAAAGCAATTGCTTTCTGGAGATGTGTGGAGGAAAAAATATGGAGAGCCATAACAACAAGCTTTTCATTTAGTACCTACATCTTGTGCTGAAATGCTGTAAAGATTTCACACCCTATGTCAAACCAAACAGAGAAGCAGGATCTGCTAACATTTTTATGAGGATTTAGGGAATTTGTGTATTGTTTGAAATTCTGTTTCAATGTTGAGAAACAAATAAAAATAAGGCATTTATGGTTCATTGGCCTGAAATTGTTTCAAAAAATGTAACGATCATTAAGGCTTTTAAGGAAATACCTAGAGGTGCAACATAGCAGGTCTCAGCAGTTGGTTCCCTATGTGTATGGGCCGTGCAAAGAATAGTCACCTATTTTCCTAATTTCTATTATAGGGAAAACCATTTTTTAGTACTAACTGTGCCAAATGTCTGTCAAAAACTACAACTTTTTGAGAAATCAATCAGTATTTGATGTCATCTTTTTTAGTTGAAAATATGGAAGGACTAAATAGAAAACCCATATCAAAAATCCAGGTTGAACTATATGACTGGGTTCACAGTAGTCAATTCTCTCAGTAGCTTATTATTCACCCTGTATTGTTAACACTGTGCAAAAAAAGACTGTCAGACCACAGGGAAAATTAATAGCTGGACCTGTGCTAGAAGAAAAGTGCTTAAAACTGGGCCAAAATATTTACATAAACTCCCTTGGGTCTCTATTAAATCAGTGCCATTTTCCGGCATAAGAAATCTTCATCTTTATTTACAGCTACGACCGTGGTAGAGCAGAATGTTCGTGATCTGTTGCACTTGGAATGCTTTCAAAATGCTTTCTTCAGAAAATGAGTTTTCTAACCTATTTCCTACAGCAGGAGAGTCTTCCCTCTGGTAAGAAAGCTTCTTTCCAGGGGACTCAGTAATGTCCCTTGAGCAAAGTAACTGTGAGTGGACATTTAAAATAAGGGAAATTATCCTTTACTTTGGGGTACAAAAAAGCCTATTAAGACTTGTGACTTTCTTTCATTCTCATTGTCTTAGTAGGCTAGGAATATTCTTTCATTAAAGTAGCTAATTCTTATCTTGGAGCACAGGAGCCAGGACTTAGGGAAATAGGTCTTTGGGACCCTAGAATGTGAGTTGAAGGTTGAGACATGGGAGCCAAGAGAACAGCGTCAGCCTCGGGGGACTGAACATGTAATGCGGGCAAGCCTGGGAGAAGCAACATCTGAAACAGCTGCTGGATTAAGTCCTTTGAATCTAAACTGTTTTGTGGAAAATGGCAGAGAATTGTGATTGCAAGTCAGAGAAGCCTGTTCTTGCTGGCCTGGAGGGAAAAAAGGAAGAAAGAAAGAAATCCAAGTTGAGACCTACCTGTGGGATATGGAGTTGTCTCCAGAAGCTGAAAACAAATCTAAGCTAACAGTTGGCAAGAAAGCGGGTCCTACAACTACAAAGAGCTGAATTCTGTCTTTAAAAGTGACCTTAGAAATGAGTTCTTGTCCACATCCTTCAGATAGAAACTCAGCCCTGTAGACACCTTGATTTCAGCTCAGAAACTGAACATATAATTCCAACTTCTGTGTCCTGACTTTTGATTGATAGAACTGTGAGCTAATAAATAGATGTTGTTCTAACTGCTACATTTGCAATAATTTGTAACACAGGAAGGGAAACTAAGAGAGATGGGAAAGTGGTGATGATACTCTTAAGAAACAACCCTAAGTAACAGGAAGCCGGGGCTGGTGTTCCTTCTCGGGAGTAAAGGCAAAGTCTTATTAGAACTTACCCCGTGCAGACGTATTTCAAATTGACGATTTGGGGGAGAGGTGACATTATAGGGGAGAAGATAGAGGTACAGACAGGATAGTTGAGTTAACAAGGTTGACTTTTCATGTGGTGTTATGCCTGATGCAAAGAAACAAAAGTTCTAAAAACACCATATTGATTTTGCCCTCTGAAACTGAAGAGAATTTTATAAAACCATTCCCAACCTTTTCCGTGCATTAGCATCACCTAGGGAGCTTTGAATAATCACAGTGCTCAGGCCTCTCTCCATTCTCATGAATCAAAATCCCTGGGGGTGAGACCCAGGCTTAAGTACCTTTTCTTAGGCCACCCAGATACTTTCATCCAGTGAGCAGTTTAGTTTGAGAAGCAGGGCTATAACGCTCATATTGCCCAAAGGGAAAACTTTATGTTCAATTTTAATTCATAAAGAAAACTCGACAATTAAATTTTCACTTGGAAAATAATATCAGCTAATATCTATCAGGTAGCTAACATCTATCTGGTTTTTGAAATTATTTTCTAAGCAGAAGAAGTCCTACCAGGTAGACATTGTCATTTTCATTATCCCCATTTTATACAGGATAAAACTGAGAAATAAATTAATAATTTACTGAAATTCGCACATGAGTGAATACAATTGAATGTGAACAACCTGCTACCTAACAGTCATCATGATAAATCTTGTCTTCAAAACAGTTACATTTATCCAATCTGCTGCAGCCTCCTTACCAATTGCTAATGAAAAGCAAATAGCATTTTATGTGGCAATTCTTTTTTCTCCTAGTAATATTCTCTCAAATATGTGAAACAAAACTACTCAGGTCTTTTCCAAAAGGCTTAAATAAACCTTCTTGGTTCTTTAATAACTATTGGATTCAAAAGTAGCTGTTAGTATATAATCCACTTATGACATCTCTTCGTTCTTAGGCTAAATCAAAACTTAATCAGACAATATATAAGATGTTTCTCAAAACAATGATACTACATAGAAAAAAGCTTAGGTAATTATTAATGACAAAGAGTGCAGAGAAGTCAAAAAGTAATAATCAGATGATAGCTTAAGAAAATGACCCTTATATACCTCTGCCTTTGAGAAAATCTGTGGTCTAGACCATTTACGAAAGGCTGGTTCGTTCTGTTACTTGATACCTGGACAGAAACTCTTAAGGAGAGATTTGTATCCATAAAATTTTCATTAGAAATATTTTGATTTCTGGACTCAATTAATTCATTGAACACATACTTATGGGCACCTTAGAGGTACAATTCACAGTACTAGCTGTTGAGGCTTGATAAATTGAAATGAACCGTTAAAGAGATTATAAGCAAAAGGAGAAAATAACACACACACATACACATCAACATAACAAGTTTATCGGATGTTTATCACAGTAAAGAAGCAGGAAAAAATGTCACAGAAGTTCAGAAAAAGAAAGGTGACTTCTGAACAGGCAGGAATGAAGACATGTTTTTGAGTCTATTTATTTGTTTCAGTTACTTGCATATGTTGGAAATTCATCATTATTCTGCTTGCTTTGAGGAGAAGTTCATGAAAATCTACTTAGGCCTTCATTAGTGTTTACTTTTTGTTATTAATAATTTAAAGACGTTCTTTGTGACATTGCTGCTTCATCCGCAAGGCACGTGTCCCAAATAAGAGCATCATGAGAGAAGGAGCTGCCGGCCTTTGTTTCTATGCAGTTCACATTTTAGGTGTCTGAGATTTAAATCTTTGAAAATTCCTCTTATAAATTCTGAGTTTTCTGAAATTATTTACCTGAAGTATACATGTTATTTGATATTGTCCATCTTTCCTCCAGCTCTGAAACCCAATGTACCTTAGAGAAAAATATTCTGTCTTCTACTTTTCAAATGAGAAACAAACAGGAAGCTTGCTTCTGTAAGGTAACCCAGGAAATGACACAACATGATTAGTAACAAGGACCCCCCACTTCCCCTCTCGCTGCGACCGGATTGCTACCTGCAGTCCTCTCCCGTGTCCTCCACCCAAGCACCCATGCCTTCGTAAGATTGAAACCCTAAAAGTGCCAATGAATCATCCCTACAGAATTGTACCTGGATGGGTCATGTTTAACAAAACCTGAGTTCTATTTTCAGCATTTATTATACCAAATGTGTAATTTTCCTCCACGAAAGGAACAAAGCAATGTTTACCTTTGCCTTATGTGCTGGAAAAAACAGACAATGTTGTTTATTGGCAGAGACATAGGCTGGGTAGACTTCTCAAGTGAAAGAAGGTATTAGAAGAACAAGTGAACACAATAAAAAATATTCATAAAGTTGCCGACTAAAAAGATCAACTGGCCATCAGTTTGCAGAGCACAGGAGACTGAAAGAAGACTTCCACAGAAAGCAGCTGACGAATGTGCACCTAAACATTTAATTTGAAAACAGAGGTGAGGAGAAGCTTAAGAAGTTTCTGTGATTTTTGATGACTCTGAAGCAAGAAACAGGCTTTCTAATTCATGAGACATAAATGAGAAAAGAAGAATCTGCCAAACGCAGATAAACAGAAATTACATCAGATTAGAGATGAATCCATTAGCCATGCTAGTTAAGCTTTAATACAAGTTCCTTTTGAATATAAACCAGAAGTTGTTATCACAGCACTACTAAATATATTTTTACTTATTTAATATGTTTATGCCAAATTTGCTATAAAATGGATCTTTAATATTTCTTAATTTGCATTCACTTATCCTCAACATGTTTTTCAAAATTTCCCCTTTGTAATATTCTCCATTTAGAAAAAGTTATACATTGTTTATTTACTTAAAGAACATGTTCACATTTTTTCCCTGACTTGTTCCAAAATAAATTAACATTGATGATAGAACTATCTATAAATGGAATGAATAAAAAATACACAAATCAATGTTAGATTTAGATAATTACTTCAGCTACACTAGTGCTTGATGGAGATAAAATGAAAAAGTAGCATCCTTTAATAGGACTTAAGTTCATTTGGTGTCATTGCATCTTGTATTTGGTCACAAAGAGAATGCAATAACTAGCGAAGAAGTTGTGTTTAACTACTTGAAAATGGCATTTTATTGCATTCACTATAGCATGGCCTTCCTCTACTACAGGATAAAGCCCTATGTCTGATTTATAACTTTGTTCCTCAAGCTTGACATATATTTAGTAAATGAGTAAATGGGTATAATAAAACTCTTCAAGGGACATGAACCAATTGATGTTATAAAGACAATCAGCATATAAAATATATGGAGTCAAAGATTCCAAACTCAATATAACACTTGCCTATTTTAAATTATATTATTATTCATTATTATGAATGCAGGATTCTGTCTCTGTGATTAAAAAAAAGAAAGAATGCCAGAATTTTAAAACTTAAAAACAATGAGGTAAATTTTATTTCATTTGATGAAATTCAATATTTTAAAAATAGACATTACCAAAAAGTAACATGGACTTTAATTTGTAGAATATGAGTATAGATTTCCATGATAGAGAATCTGTAATACTTTAAAAATATTAATAAAGGCATTTACTTTGGGCCAAGCTACAAGCAAATATAGACAATAATCCCTGAAAGAAGGGAAACCAAAGAAGTGAGCACTCAGATTGCTGAATTAATTGTCTTAAGAGTTTTCCATCTTCAATTCAAGGACTTGGAACCTAGGAATACAAAGGAGTCAGAGGGAAGACT
This sequence comes from Arctocebus calabarensis, assembly GCA_963573935.1. Lineage (NCBI taxonomy): Eukaryota > Metazoa > Chordata > Mammalia > Primates > Lorisidae > Arctocebus > Arctocebus calabarensis. The sequence continues at coordinate 10,714 of CAUYON010197875.1, forward strand.
AGGTCAGCCAAAGTAATTAGAATTCACAGGACAGAGAACCAGGAGAGAGAGAACAGAACCGGGAGGGAACCCAGAGTTGCATAGAAGACCCTCCTCAAGTCTTTAGCTGAGTGCTGCTCAGCACACACATTTAAGGAAACTGCCTAAGGCTGAGAAAAGAACCAGTAAGAAGAATAAAAACAACAAAGAACATGACTTGAACAATAAATAATATTACTGCCCAAACCCAGAAATATGTTCTCTCCATGCCTGCTGGAGTAGAAAACTTAACTGATGAATTTAGGAAGGAGTACTAAGAAGTGTTTTATCTCAGTAATGGGAAAAATTAGACTAACTGTTGTTCTGATACTGCCTAACAAAGCTTAAAGCAAAACCTGAAAGGAAATAAAGTTTTATTCCAGAAATACAACATTGGTTTAAAGCTTTAAGAAAAATCTGTGTAGTTCACCATAGGAACAAATTAATGAAGGAAGGTTATGTGATCATCTCAGTATATACAGAAAAGGCATTCTACAAAATCCAACATTCATTTCTTAACAACACTCTAAACAAACTAAGAATAGAAGAAAACATTGAATTCTTCCACTTTAGATGTGGAATGATGCAAGCACTTCCACTATGAACAATTCTATCCAGCACTGGACTAAGGTACTAGTTAGTGCAGTAAGTTCGGAAAGAAAAAAATAACTTTTCACTTTCATATCACATGATTGTCTATGGAGAAAATGCTATGAAATATGCAAAATGGTACTAATACTAAGTTAATTTATTAAGTTTACAAAATATAAGACCACGACAATGTAAGAATCTATTGTGGAAGGTGCCTCTCCCCCCCAAAAAAATAAAATATAATAAAATAAAATAAAACAAAATAAAATAAGATAAGGTAAAATAATCGATTGCACTTATACACGCCAATAGGAAATAATTAGAAGTTAAAATGTGAAACTACAATTAACAAAATATCAAAAGAAATTGAAATTCTTAGAGATAATCTGACAAAAGTTATGCAAGGCCTATGCACTGAAAATCATGCAAGTTCACTGAGGGAAATTAAAGAATACCAAAATAATTGGAAAAGATATATGTTCATGAATCATAAGAATCAGTTTTGTTATGATGGTACTCTCCTCCAAACTGAGCTGTAAAGTTAAAGCAATACTGGTCATAATCTTTTCAGTATTTGCTTTGGTAGAAATAAAAAACCTAACTCAAAAACTCACATGAAAGTGGAAAAGACCATGAATAAACAAAACAACTTGGAGAAAAAAAACCAAAAAGTGGGAAAGAGTCACACTACCTTTCTTCAAAACTCATTATGAAGATATAGTAATCAAGACAATGTTGAGATAGACCAAAATATCATTAAACAGAAAAGAGTTTCTAGAAATAAACTCGGAGTGAGGGGCAAATCAAAATGGCCAAATAGACACCTTCAATGATTTTCCCTCTACATGAATGCCTAATTCAACAACTACCCACACAAGCAAGCACCTTCAAAAGGACCAAAATCCAGGTGAGTGATCCTACTACCTGGTTCAAGGATGTATCAAGGAAAGAGACACTAAGGAGGACAGAAGTCTGGCACTGCCTGTGTCACACGTTCGACATCCCCCAACTAGTGCCATGCCAGCACACCAAGTGGAGAGAGAATCTATGCCCCTGGGGGAAGGAGAGTGAAGTGCTTGTGGAGCTTTGCATTGAAACTTGGGGCTGCCTCCCACTGGGGAAAGACAGGACAGGGCTGAATGCTGCCTGTACCCATGGAGGGAGCATTGTGATCATCCTAACCAGAGGGAATGCCACCAGTGGCAGACAAAGAGCAGTCTGGGTCTGGACTACATCCATAATGCAGTTGGGTCACAAGGGCTATAGCTACTCTTGTGGCTGTGCCTTCTCTGAGACAGTGGATTGGGGTGCACATGACCCAGCTAGACTGCAGTAGATATGGCCAAGCCAGTGCCTTTATAAATCATCCCAGGACTATAGGCAGTATGGCTCAGGGCAAGACTTCTGAAACTCAGAGGAGGGAAAGGAAAGAGCTCAGAAGATTCTTTCTTACAACTTCAGTATCAGCACAGCCACAGAAAAATAAATTACAAAGAAGATTCTTGAGCTCTCTGAGTCTAGCTTTAGTTCCTGGATGGCATTTCTGGACCAAAAAGAAGCATGCTTCCTTGAAGGGAAGAATCAAATCCTGGCAGAATTCACCACCTGCTTAAAGAATCCTTGGGCTTTGAATAGACATGAAAAGTAACCAGGTAACAGTCACCACTCACCATAGGCAAGACAGGGCAGGCTTCAGATGTGAACTGGTGTTGGTAGCCATGAAAGAGTGCCCACATCACTCGTCTCCCAACTCCAGCAACCAAACACAGACAGTGAGAGATGTTGCCCCTTATCCTACCCAACTCCACTGAGGCAGTAACACCAGAATTCTGCAAGAGTCATTGCTTTACAGTATTTTGGGCAACTGCAATGCAGACATGTCTGCAGTAAGCAGAAACTTAGACCACAACACTCATATCCCTTTGATAATCTGCAAAGCCTTCTCAAGAAGGACACATTTAAACAAGCCCAGACTATGAAGTTTAAAATAAATACCAAACCTTTCAATGCTCAGATATCAACAAACATCAAAGTCATCCAAGAGGACATGACCTCACCAAATAAACTAAATAAAATACCAGTGACCAATCCCTAAGTGATGACACTCTGTGACCTTTAGGTCAAAAAAGAATTCAAAATAGCTATACTGTAGAAGCTCAGAGAACTACAAGCCAACAGAGAGAAATAATTCAGAAGCCTAATGTAAAAATTTAATACAGATCAAAATAATTTTAAAAATCAAGAAGATATCTAGAGCTTAAGAATTCAGTTGGCAAAGAGAAATGCATCAGTCTCCAAACAGTATAATTTATCAAGTGGAAAAAAGAATTAGTGAGCTTAAAGAAAGGCTATTTGAAAATACAGTCACAAAGAAAAAAGAATAAATAACAAAAATGCATGCCTATGAGACCTAAAAAATGTCTTCAGAGAAAAAAATCTAAACTATTGGCCTTAAAGAGGAGATGAGGTGGTGTAGAAAATTTATTCAAAAAAATAATAACAGAGAACTTTGCAAACTTAGAGAAAGATATACATATTCAGGTACAAGAAGGTTTTAGAACATCAAGTAGATATCAAACCAAAAAGACTACCTAAAAGTATTTACTAATTGAGCTCCAAAATTCCATGGATAAAGGGAAATAAGAATAAAAATAACATATAAAGTTGGTCCAATAACATCTGGCAACAGACATCTCAGGGCAAACCTTACAGGCCAGGAGAGAATGACATGAGATTTTAAAAGTGCTAAAGGAAAAACTTTCAACTCTAGAATATTATATCCTCCAAAAATATCCGTTAGACAAAAAGGAGAAATAAAGACTCTCTCAGACAAACAAAAGCTAAGGGGATTTCATCAATACCAGACTTGTTCTAAAAGACTTGTTAAAAGAAGTTCTTCAATATGAAAGAAGAGGACAGTAATAAAAAACAGCAAATCTTCTGAAAGTATACAACTCTTCAGGAAGCTAAAGATACATGCAGAATATTCTATTGATGTAATTACAGTGTATAAACCACTTATATCTTCAGTAGAAAGACTAAAAGATAATCCTTTCAAAAATAATGATGACTTGGGGGCGGCACCTGTGGCTCAGTGACTAGGGCACTGGCCCCATATACCGAGGGTGGCAGGTTCAAACCTGGCTCCAGCAGAACTGCAACAATAAAAACAAAAAATAATGATGACTTTTGAAATGTAGATGGTATAAAAACGATATGCATTAAAAACAACAAAAAGGTAAAAAAATAAGGGAGATGGATGTTAAGTGTAGAATTTCTGTTAGATTTCTCCTTATTTGTTTCTTTGCTTGCTTGAAAGCAGAGTTGTCAGATATTTAAGACAATTGGTTATTTTGAATTTTATTTATTTCTTTTGTAATTTTGGTTATTTCTTTTCTTCTGCTAGATTAGA
>CAUYON010197877.1:0-22426 GCA_963573935.1 Arctocebus calabarensis
CAAACTTTGTTTAAGTGGAAAGTTTTAAGAATGTGTGCCAGGCATGGGGGCTCACACCTGCAATTCTAGCACTTTGAGAGTATCTATGAGGCCAGGAGTTTTAAGACGAGCCTAGGCAACATAGTGGGACACTGTCTTTACAGAAAATTTAAAAATTAGTCAGGCATGGTGGCACACACTGATAGTCCCAGCTACACAGGAGGCTGAGCCAGGAGGATCACTTGATGCCAGGAGTGTGAGGTTGCAATGAGCCTTGATTGTGCTGCTCTACTCCAACCTGGGTGACAGAGTAAAACTTTGTCTCAGAAAAAAAAAAAAATGTGTGCATGTGTGTATTTTTTTCCTTTTCTTTAAAGTTTAACATTCTTTAGTTCATCTATGTCTGTATATACTGTGTCCCATTTTATGTGACCTCGATTTATCCATTGTCTTGTTCATGGACATTTTGACTCATTTTTTGCTATTATACTATAACTACTGTAAATATTTTTATTCATGTTTTCAAATGTACATATGTAACTTTCTCTAAGGTATGTGCCTAGGAGTGCAATTGCTGAGGTACAGGAAGTGCACATCTTAAGCTGTACTAGATAATGCTAAATTAATTCCAAAAGTGATTGTACTAATTTACATTTCTATCATTAGAATGTAAGGATTCAAGTTGTGCTTTCTTTTTGCCATTTGTTTATTCAAGAAATATTTATTGGACATTTGTAGCAGTAAATAAAAAGACAAAAAGTCCTGCTCTCCAGTAGTTTATATTTTAGTAGTATTTTGTGGGGAAAAAGACAACAAAGGTAGTGGGTATTATGTCACTTATTTTAGAGCTATATAGGGGATTAGAGACTAAGGGGATGAAATACAACTAGGAAGTCATGGGCAAGTGACATGAACAGATGCAGATATGAGATTGGTTCTAATGCTATCATGTAGGTGATGGTAATGAAGCTGTGAATGTTGGGGTGGGGTTGGGGTTTGGGAATCTTGCCAGGAGCATTTCCAGATGCCCTTCTCCTTACTCCTGCTTATTTGGGAGTGATAAGGCTAAAGAATGAGTGAGGAGGTTGGTAAAGGGTGTTGTTAGTCTGAGCCCTTAGAACTCTGGGGTTTCCTTTTGGCTCTTGCCTATAGTGGTTTGAAGGACACACAAGAGGGGGCATCTTGTCTGGAACATAGAGAACAGTGGAGTTCTCTTGATTCAGGAATACTCGGAGCACTGACGCTTGCTTGACTCTTAGAGTTGGAGAAATGAAGGTTGGGGGAAGGATGGAGTTATTCTGAGCCCTTAGAACTTGAGGGCTTTCTCTTGACTCCTGCCAATGAAGTCCTGGTGGGGATGAGTGATTTCTACAGTATGTCTAATGCCAATTGTCAGGCTTGTTAATTTTGTTAGTCTGGTGGTTGTGAAATAGTATCTTCCTGTAGTTTTATTTTCAGGTCAGTGATTTCACTCCAAAAATTCAAAATTTGATCTTTTAAATATCAGACTTTGTTATATAACTTCACTTTCATTGTTTGTGTTTAATCATCTCCACTGTTGGGAGTTTTATTTGTCATCTATCTGTACCGTGACTAGGCATCCAAGATTTTAATTCAGCAGCTGAAACTTCTATTCTGTTGTTTTTTGTCAATAGACCCTAAGGAAGTTGGTTATGCCCTCTGCTATCACCACCAAATATAAGATCATGAAATCAGGAACCCTGTTTGTTTGTTTATTTATTTACTTATTTGAGACAGTTTTACTCTTACCCAGGCTAGAGTATCATGGTGTCAACTTAGCTCACAGCTACCTCAGACTCCTCAGTTCAAGTGATCTTCCTGCCTTGGGTTCCCAAGTAACTGGAACTACAGGTGCCAGCTGTAACACCTGGCTAAATTTGCTGTTTTTAGTAGAGACCATATCTCCCCCTTGTTCAGGCTGGTCTTGAACTCCTGAGTTCAAGTGATCCTTCTGCCTCAGCCCTCCGGAGTACTAGGATTATAGACAAGAGCCCCTGTGCATGGCCAGGAGCGCTACTTTTTGTCCACTATGCCTGAGAAGCTGAGTTGGTAGCTCTCTCTCACACATCATTATCCAGCCTCCACAAAAAACACACCTGACTGACTGTTTCACCTTCTCTGGGGTGGCCATCTAAATAGGAGCCTCACATTATACTGCTGTCATATGCTCTTTTGTTGCCCTTTAAACTTGCCATTTTAAAGTTTGAGAATCAGGCTCAGTGCCTGTAGCACAGTGGTTATGGTGCTGGCCACTTACACTGAGGCTGGCGGGTTTGAACCTGGCCCGGGCCAGCAAAACAACAGTGACAACTGTTGTAACTGTGGGCCACCCATAAGAAACACGGACCCCACTTTAGGCTCAAATCACATGGTGATGATTTATTACACCTGCACAGGCGGACTGCTGCCCCAAAGGGCAAATGGCCCAAATCAGGTTGTCATTTATTATATCTGCACAGGCGGACCACTCTCCCAAAGGGCAAATGGCCCCTAAGTGCAGTACAGGCTGATTTTTGTACCCCTTTTGTGCTGATGTGGCAAAGCAAGCATGTACAAAAGTGAAACGTGGCTGGTTATAGGGTGGGGTTATAGTCAGGTGGTTAGCTCAGGGGGTTATATCATGTGGGTTAGTGCGGGGTGGGGCTACAGTCTGGGGCTGGCACACAGGGTTGCATCGTGGCAGTTGGCACAAGGACTAACTTGGCTTGGGTGACTCAGTAGCTTGGGAAACTCTGCTCGAGTGAGTTTTCACCATTGTTTAGCTGTGGGACTCACAGAACTTCCTTATTCTATTCAGAAACCTGTTCTCAGAATTAACCCAATGTGGGGGGCATGCTGGGGACCAAGGCTGAGACAGGCTGAGACAGACTCGGGTCTTTTGGGGGCTGTTGGCCTACAACACTGCAACAAAAAAAATAGCTGGGTGTTGTGGCAGGCACCTGTAGTCCCAGCTACTAGGTAGGCTGAGGCAAGAGAATCACTTAAGCCCAAGAGTTTGAGGTTGCTGTGACCTGTGATGCCACAATGCTCTACCAAGGGCGACATAATGAGACTGTCTCAAATAAATAAATAAATAAATAAATAAAGTCTGAGAATCACAGCTATTATTGATACTTCTGTAAAGAAAATGCTTTGAGTCCTAAGGCTGTATGTAACTCTTGTATTTCAGACCAGATTTTTTACAGATTTAACATCTGTACCTTCCCAATGTCCCTTATTACTTTCACAGGATTGATCCTCAGAATTTACAAAAGGAGCACTAGAAAAAGTCACAGTATGTTTTACTCTGATAATCTGTGACATACTGTAAGTGGGCATCTAGTTGTTCCATACACACACATCCTACTGCTCATCTTGCTTACATGCTACATTCAGTGTCATGAACAAGTTCAAAGATGAAGGTGGCATCTGTAAATTCCAACTGATAGACTATTCATTTTCTAGGAATAGCTCAGAACTGCTCAGGCCTATGCCGTATTTGCTTCTTCAAGCTGACAATGTGCATAAACCAATAAAGATAGATGAGAGCAGTGAGAAACCTGTCCCTCTTCTTTTTTGGCATTCAAAAGTATCTATCCCAGCTTCCTATGGTTAGCTTTTAAGAATATTTCCTAATAATTTTGTAAGCTTTTTCCTGGGTGGAATGAAACATATTGGGAAAAGCTGTCATTATTGTATCCCATACATTATGGTACCCATTTTACAGAGATATATACAGGAGACCTCAAAGTTTTACCAGGTTAAACAGGATTACATAGACCTTAGTATTCCCAGTGTGCAAAAGGAGCAGAAAAAAGAAATACAGTCCTAAAAAAATAAGCTAGTCTAGTACAAATTTTAAATGATTTCCCAGAGCTCTTCCTAATGTCCATGTAAGCATAAGAGTAACTCACCAGGTCGGGTGTGATGGCTCAAGGCTGCAATCCTAGCATTCTGAGAGGCTGAGGAAGGAGGATCCTAGAGCTCAGGAATTAGAGACCAGTCTGAGCAAGAGCAAGAACCTATCTCTAATAAAGATAGAAAAAAGTCAGCTGGGCATGGTGGTATACACCTTGTAGTCTCAGCTTTGGGAAGCTGAGGCAGAGGATTGCTTGAGCCCAGAAGTTTGAGGTTCCAGTGAGCTACATTCTTGCCACTGCACACTAATCAGGGCGACAATAAAAATGTGTCCCCCACCTCAGAAAAACTTCTTAATGGGTAAAATTGGTTTGAATTCATGTTAAATTGTCATAGGAAATCCCCACGAGACATTTCTCATCCACCTTGATGGACCCAAATAATTTGAAATGCATGTTTCAAATCATATTGTGAGCAACTACAAAACCTATATGAGTTGTCTGAAGTGTTATCATTTACAGGTTTGTGACGCATTCCTGGATCTTCCAACCAACTCAACATCTGCTCCTTCTCTGTGACTGGGTCCTAATTAAGGTCCTCCCAAGACGGACTTCATTGGATCCACGCTCAAGAGGACGCTGCTAGGTTTTCCAGACCCTTTTACATCACTGTAAAGTGCCAAGGCCTTAAGATTGGGGTACGTGTATTACAACGGCAAGAGTGCCAACGCCAGCAAAAGATTCATTGGACCCATCAGCTCCTCTCTTTCACCAAGCAGACATAATAATCTTACCAAGAGAGCAGAGTAAGCCAAGTGCCTCTGTGTGACACCACCAACAGCTGATAACACATAAGAAAAAATAACTAATTTAGTCTAGAGCCTATCTCTTCTTGAGAAGCTGGAATTTGAAGGAGCTATTCTGATATCTGTGCTGCTAGTAAGTGGCTAATAGCATTGTAAGTGACTGATAACATTATAGACTGGATTGGTCCCTGAGCGCAGAGACTGAGTTGCAATTGAGTGAAAAATAGACAACGAAATCTTGAAGAATTGCACTGGGGTGCAAGCCATATTTAATCCTCTCCGAGTAATGTTGGTTGAACTGAGAAATTGCTAAACCAAACCTGTATTAGGACTGGTTATTTGGGTGTCTCTCTTTGTCATTCTTGCCTTTTGCTGTTACATTGCTCCCTGTCTTGTCTTTATCGGTCCAGATGTTCTCAGATAATTCACATTGCCCTGATTGTGGACAACAGTGGTTCCCTAGTTTAGAACTAGGCCATTGGTTGTACCAAACTGAACTTGTTGAAAATGAATGTTACCAAGTATTCCTAGACCGTATTAACAGAGCTGATTATTGCCCTGAGTGTTATCCTGATAATTCTGCTAATAGAAGCCTTGTTCTTCCATGGTCTTTCCCACTTGAGTGGGCTCCCCAGAATCTTACCAGATGGACCTTTGAAAAAGCTTGCCATCCATTTCTTCTGGGTCCTCCACTGGTTAGAAAAAGAATACATGACTCCAGAATAGCTGGTTTTAACCCTGCATTACAGTTAATCTTGACCAGAACAGACAAAACCTTAAATAAAAAACTTGGCCAAAGCAAGTAACTTCTCTAACAGTTATAATCATCAAGATTCTAAAGGGTTTTGTGCTCGTAGCCCAAGGAAGATGGTAAAGAAATTTGACCCATGCTGTCACTACTTTGGGGAACTGCTTCAATTGCTGGATTTGTTTCTGTGGCCTATGCATATTTTGTTCAGCATGAATTTAGTCAGTATTCAAGCCAGACTGTTCATCTAGAACTAGATTAAGACTAATCCACATTCACTATAAGCAGTGTTTTGGAACTATGTCGCCACTCCTGAAAAGTTGCAGAGCCTAATTATTGACATATGGCAAGATAATCCTAGAAGAGGCCCCATACTGTATGCTGAATAATGGTGTTTCTAATGGTAACTTTTGTGGGAAAGCATTCTCATTGAAGCTGGTTCCTAGATTATTCCAGTAAATTTTAAAAAGAACTTTGTTCTAAATTCATCTCTTATACATTGATCAGTTATGGCGTGTGTGTATGTGTGTGTGTTTATATATTTTATATAATTTATTCATATATTGCCATCTATTCATCATTGATTCTGGCCCATCAATGTGGCTGTGGCATTGATAGCTGGTCACTGTTAGAAAAGTCACACTTACTAGGTAATACTTAATGTAGGTTATGCAAAAACATGCAGAAATGCTACCAGTCTGCACTTAGTTGGCGTTACATAAACAGAGACTGTCGTCTTTGAGGTGACTGAATTTACAATGTCCTCCCCTGGAAGTGGAAAAGTACCTGTACTATGAGGTACATGACAAAAATATCAAGCTGGCTCAGTTCCTGTAGCTCAAGTGGCTAAGGCTCTAGCCACATACACCAGAGCTGGTAGGTTCGAATCCAGCTCGGCCCTGCCAAACAACAATGACAACTACAACCAAAAAATAGCCAGGCGTTGTGGCGGGTGTCTGTAGTCCCAGCTACTTGGGAGGCTGAGGTAAGAGAATTGCTTGAGCTCAGGAGTCGGAGGTTGCTGTGAGGTTGCTGTGATCCATGGCACTTTACCGAGGGCAAGAACTTGAGGCTCTATCTCAAGAAAAGAAAAAAAAGAATTATCAATCTTCACTCCATACATATTAAGAATAGTGTAGGGGAAGCATCTTTCTTAGTACCATGCTAAGAAGGTCTTGCTGAACATTGGCCACATTCTGGACTTCTCTTGTTATGAAAAGCATGGATCTAGAATTAGGACTAAGCAATTTAGAAAAAGCTATTGACAATGGCTGGGCGTTGTGGCGGGTGCCTGTAGTCCAGCTACTAGGGAGGCTGAGGCAAGAGAATCTCCTAAGCCCCGGAGTTGGAGGTTGCCATGAGCTGTGTGACACCATGGCACTCTACCAAGGGCGATTTTAAAGTGAGACTATCTCTACAAAAAGAAAGAAAGAAAGAAAGAAAGCTGTTGAAAACATCTCAGAGGCCACTGAACAATTCTTAAATTAACATTTAAGATGCTAGGTATCTAGTGCTCGTGTATTACCTCAACAATGTTATCAAGGTCCCAGACTTTTTCTGTTTTTCCCCTGGGATCCTTATCATGTTTGCTTTTTGTCCTTTTCGTGGTTTTCTCAATGAGTGCAATATGGCTTGTTGTTGCACCGATATTGTAATCCCAGGCAAAGGCTGGAAGTAGGAAGCAGCAAAAGGCTTTCTCCTTTCAAGTCTATCTTACTTGGGAATAAAATCTTTCCCCAAAGTCCATAGCAGGTTTCTTCTTACATCTCATTAGAAGGTACTGGTTCACAAGAAGCTTGGGAAAGCTTGGCAAAGGGGAACAGGGTTAGCATTGCCTGGGATGGCAATCTACTGATAAAATCAGGGCTCTTTCAGACAGAAGTGAGAAATGATGGCTATTGGTATACAACAAATCATACTTGCCCCATGTTGTGGAATCTAAAGTTATTTGTTAGTCTGTATAAAGAATGTACCTCAGAGATCTATCCTGTATCTGCCTTATGTCTATCATGATGGAGGTTCTCTTGTTATATTGCTAAATAAACTGTGGGCTGCTAAATGGAGTAAAGACTAGTTAGTTTGTCATAAACCCTTATTTATGAACTCCTTCACTATCCTAAAGCTCTTCCGAAAACGTGAAAATTTATTTTGAGATAGTGCTTTTAAGGGGTAGTATTATGATCAATATTGTCTCTTAAATTTTTTTGTTTTTAGGAAATTGCTTATGCTACAAGGACACACCCTAAGAAATAACTCTCTTCATGTGAAATTTTAAATAGCAAAAGAGAGAAAGGTCTTCATTTTTGTTTTAACTAGTCACTCCTTTATATAGTAAGGTCGGTTCAAAAGGACTTAGACCATTGATTTCTCCAATCAATACCTAAGTAGTACCTTGGAGAGGTTATTCAAAAACACAGATTTCTTGGTTTACTACAGAAATTTTGATTCCTTAGGCGGCTTGTAGGGCCCAGGAATCTGCATATTATAAATAGTACCCCAGGAGATTCTTAGGAAGTGCTCTATGGACTGTACTTTGAGAAACACTGTAGTAAGTACATTCATAGTGTTTAGTTATCTGGCTTGAAAGCATAGGAGCCGAGACTCATAAAACTGCAAGGTAGTAATATTTATTGTACTTTGCTATGCTGCTGACATAAAGAGGTTTCATGTCAGACTAAAGATCACTGTTCATGTTTTAAGATAAGCTCAGTCATGTTTTTCTCATTATTTAAACTAGTCAGAATATGTTATAGCCCTCACAAACAGTTCTGTTTGGTGTCATAAGCTACATATGTGAATATATGGGCAAAAGCAAGGAGTCAAAAACATTAAGGGTATTTTGTCTTTATACATGTTCATATTGTCATGCCTATTACATGAGCAGCTCTCAGAAACCAGCGTCATGTAGAACACATGAAGTCCAGCACAGGAGAACATTTAAGAAGGCTTTGAAGCTTTACAGCTTAGATCTTTTTTGTATAACTTCATATGACTTAAAATATTGCAAATTCTAGAAAAAGCCATAGTTGATGTGAATAATGAGTTTTATTAAAAGTACTATGTTAAAGATAATTCTAACAACAAATGACTGGAGAGGTTATGTGGTGTTTTAAATTGTGTAAGTTATATTTGTCTCTTTTTTAGTATGGAAGAATTGATAATATTTATACATGAGGGTAACATTTCTGAAGCAACCATTATAACTACTTCCTATTATTTTGTGGCAGACCTGGGAGTGGAAGGGTTAATGGCAGCATGCTGGGGCAGATTGGGAAGAAAATATATCCACCAAAAAGGTGGAGGCTCTCATGGGATGGGGGTGACTGAGTTAAGATTTATTACTAAGTTATATAAGAAGAAAGCACAGGCAAAAATAAGGCGATCTGCATGTCCCTGGCTGTAAAAGTGAGCTGAGCCAGAGGCCTTTTCATCTCTGCAGTCCCCCTGACAGCCCTTCAGTCTCTATGGTATTTTTGGACACAGCCTGAAAACTACTTCTTGAAGAAATAATGGCCTTTTCACTAGCTAGGTTTGTATTCTAATTCTGACACTATTAAACAACTTTGGGTGTTTTAACCTATCTATGAGGTAGGTTGTGTAACCCATACCTGCCCCACCTGTTGTGGGGTTTAAGTGTATACCAATCATATAGCACAGAGTAAACCCTGAGGACTAGGAAAGATACAGGGCAGGAAGGCAGAGTCTTACAACAGTGATTAAAGCCACTTGTTAGAACATGATTCTGAATTATTTAAATGGTTCTTAAATCTCCCAGTAAAGGATAAGATTGGTCTTAGGGCTGAGGTTGAGCCTATAGTGTGTTGATGGTCCTAAGTATAAAGATCAAAAGGCCTGCTTCTGGAAAGGATCACGGTTAAAAGCTTAGGTCCTACACACAGCCAGACTACCTGGGTTCAAGTCCTAACTCTGCCCTTAGCAGTTGTATGTTCTTGGGTAAGGTTCTTAGCCTTTCTGTATCTCGATTTCTTCATCTGTAAAATAGTAAGAATACTAATAGTTCATACGTCATAAGATTGTTATGAAGATTAAATGAGTTAATATATAGTGCTTTGAATGCTGCCTGAGGCAAAGAAAGCATTCAATAAATATTAGATTTTATAACTATTATGTATGCTTTATTCTTACTTCTCTCCACAGCAGGATTGTAAATTGTCCAAGGGCCAGGATGTGTTTCTTATCTCTTAAGAGCCTAGAATGGCCTCATTCACTAAAATAAACGTGTTGGTGGCGCCTGTAGCTCAGTAGGGCGCCAGTCCCATATGCTGGAGGTGGCGGGTTCAAACCCAGCCCTGGCCAAAAACTGCAAAAAAAATTAAAAAAAAAAATTAAATGTGTTTAAAAATAAAAAAGGTATATACTTATTGTACCCTTATGGCCATACATTAGTCATGATGGCATTCATATCTGAACTACCATCCTGGAATTACTAATTCTTTTTTTATTTCCTTAGCTGCTAAACTCCTAATTTCCCTCTCTATTTAAGAAAAGAAATTCAATTTTTGTGTTTGCTGATACCTACTCCTTTCTCTCCCGGGTTTTCTTCTTTTCCTCTCCTTTTCACTGACCCCTACTGACTAGCAGTTTACAGGATGGAGTGGAGAATGGATAAGGTCCTGCTGCTCTCCCAGCCTGATTTTGTCTCACAGGCAGCCTTTCCCTGTTTTGTATCCTCCCAGCTCATTGTGACAAAATGCATAGGAGCCTGTGGTTGAAGCATACCTATGTAATATAGGGTCATTGCATGTGGGCTTAAAGAGTTAATATTATGGATCTTTCCTTTTCATACTTTTCCTACAAAGGTTAATATATTTCATTTCTCAATTTTAAAATTCATTACCTATGTCAGATATACAGAAAAGTGCAGGGAATAAATTAAAAGCACCTGTGTACCTGGATCTAAAATACATTAACATTTTGCCATACTTAACCTCAGTTCTTTTTTTTTTTTTTTTTTCCCCAAGACACTGTCTCACTTTGTTGCCCTGGGTAGAGTGCTGTGGCATCATAGCTCACAGCAACCTCAAACTCTTGGGCTTTAGCGATCCTTTTGCCTCCACCTCTTGTGTAGTTGAGACTACAGGTACCTGCCATCCTTGCTCAGGCTGATCTCAAACTCCGGAGTTCAAGGAATCCACCTCCCTCAGAGTGCTAGGATTATAGGCATGAGCCACTGAACCTGGTCCAATTGTTTTTATTTTTTAAGGAACTTTACATATACAGTTGAAATCCAATTTTTATTATACATTTCTACATGGGTAAACAATGCGAGTAACAAAAAGAATGGAATACTTTCAAAACTTGGTTAGTATCAAGTTCATATTTAAGCATGTAATATGTATTGATTTGTAATTACCCTTGGAACACTTAATTTGTTTTCTTTTTTTTTTTTTTTTTTGAGACAGAGCCTCAAGTTGTCACTGTGGGTAGAGTGCTGTGACACCACAGCTCACAGCAACCTCCAACTCCTAAGCTTAAGTAATTCTCTTGCCTCAGCCTCCCAAGTAGCTGGAACTACAGGCGCTCACCACAATGCTCGGCTATTTTTGTCTTCGTTGTAGTTGTCATTGTTTGGCAGGCCCTGGGCTGGATCGAACCTGCCAGCTCTGGTATATGTGGCTGGCGCCTTAGCCGCTTGAACTATAGGCATCGATCCAGAACACTTAATTTTATATGTTGGAGTCTTGTAAACTTGGTTATGTGACTGCTTTGCAAAGGTGGTTTGGTCTACTACACAGTGGCACCTACGCAAAGCATTTGCAATTATACAGTGAGATGAAGCAGAAAGGGTACGTCTTAAAAGACAGCACACAGAGCAGCAACATTTGCAGAGGGAAGTGAGGCAAATTTGTGTTCCTCTTGAGAAAAGTCTCAGGAAATCAAAATTAAGTAAAGCATATCCCTCAACCTAAATGGAGAATAAAACCTTCTGGCTTTAACCTGTTAAAAGCCCTAAGAGAGTTTTCAGGGTCACAGGGAAGTAGAGATGACTGTCTTCCATGAGGTTAAATTTTATTTAAGTAGAAAAATGAATTGTCATCTCCATGTACGAAGCACTGAAAACCAACATTTCACAATTGAACTTGTAAGGGATTCACTAAAATAAATGTCTTTTGTGCAGCACATAGGTCTTCATCAGATCCTTGTTGCAAAAGATACCATTCAACATATCTTTTTTTAGGCATGCTTATGGAATGTTTTTTCTACAACTACAGAAAGTTTCCAACAACCCCAGTTCTCATCAGAAACACGCAGGTTCCAAACCAACACATCTGATAAGGATTGGATACGGTCCGAAGATTTACCTGCCTCTGCAACAGTGGTTTCCAGACCTCCCTTATACCCTGCTGTGTGACTTTTTGTGAGGATGTGTCAAGAATCTTCTTGTTTGCCCTTTTCCTTGCACTGTGAACAGTGATGATTGTTTCTTTTCTTTCTTTCTTTTTTTTTTTTTTTTTGAGACAAAGCCTCAAGCTATCGCCTTCGGTAGAGTAATGGTGGCGTCACAGCTCACAGCAACCTCCAACTCCTGGGCTTCAGCGATTCTCTTGCCTCAGCCTCCCAAGCCGCCCGCCACAACACCCGGCTGTTTTTTGGTTGTAGTTGTCATAGTTTGGCAGGCCCAGGCTGGACCTGAACCCGCCAGCTCTGGTGTATGTGGCTGGCACCTAAGCTGCTTGAGCTACAGGTGCCACCCTGATGATTGTTTCAAAGAGTGTGCATGAAGTGAGCTACAGAATTGATGTATGCTTTGTGACAGGAAAGGTGTGTATGTTAAGCATTTGTAAGATTTGAGAAATATCTGTGCTGGCTTTCCTTTGTAGATTCCTTTTATTTTAACCTCGTAACCAAGTAGTTTTGAAAGCATTCAGTTCTGTTTGTTTTCAGTAAAGTTTATTGAGGATAATCTACATACAATAAATGTACAAATGTATTAAGTTTGATGACAAATGGAACTACCACCAGTAAAGATGAAACATTTTCATCACTTCAAAAAGGTTTCCTAATTGCTATTTTCTAGTCCATACTCCTCCCAGTAACCGCTAATCTATTTTATGCTACTATTGATCATAATCATTTGCCTGTTCTAGAACTTCACATAAATGGAATTGTTTGATATGTACGTTTATGTGTGACTTCTTTCACTCTTTTAGATTCTTCCAACTCTAAAGGGGATGACAAGGAACTCTACAAATTTGAGCCATTTCTAAGAATTCACGCTAACAGAAAGAAGAGTCTATCCTTAATTCCTGCCTTCCATTTTATATACGTTATCATTATTCATGCATTCATTCACTTTTTATATTCTTTTAAAATATGGTGTTCTTAAAAAAAATATGGAGTTCTTAATATATGCTAGACACAGTGCTAGGCATTTGTGATCAAAATTCTCAACTGGTAAAATTAGGTTTCACTAAACAGTATTGTGAGAAGAATACAAAGAAGTCTAGTTAGCCTCTCAGCTAGGCTATAAAAAAATAACACGTCACAAAGCTAGACAGGATGTCCCAAGAGTTGCCCAATAAGTCACCATACATCGGGGAAATGAGATATAACTAACTGTGTCTGTATGTACAAGATATTATCTATGTGTTGGCCATCTCTTTGAGATTGTATGTTTTTTTTTTTTTTGTATTTAATCTTCAAAGCAATTATATATTTTTAGTGCTGGTTAAGTAACTTATTGATCAATTTGTTCCTGAGAAAATAATATTAAACTATTAACATAAAATGATACGATTTGAGTTTTATTACTTATAAACTGCTTCTGATTTTGATTTCTTTTGTATAAAACCCAGTCATTTTGCCTTATCTGTCTTCTTGGAGCACTGGATAAAAAGGCATTGTACATGTATAAAGAGATATCTGTCTCCGTATTTTACAATAAGATACTATCAGAAAACCATTCAGGTGGGAGTCCACATATGTATTTCCTAGTCCCTCAAGGCAACCGTGTGCATTGTGACTTGTTAATAAGTGAAAGCCTCTGATAGGCAGACCATGAGAAAGTTAATATGGGGAAAAAATTGAAGATGTAAAGTAAATAGAGATTGAAATTTCTAATCTTAGAGTTTTTTTATCTTTGTCTATTCTCTTTGAGATTTTGGTCCCTTGATCTTTTTATATTCTTTCACTTTTACTGGGATGTATTAGGAGATGATGATGTCCATGCAAGGTTACTAGTCTGGAGGTCTTGGTTTTATTTTTGTCTGTCTGCTTGTTATAGTCTAGGATTTGGAGTTTGAATCTCCAAATACCACACTGGAAAGCAGTTTTTCTTTAGTAAAATGTTCTGGAGAGCAACTATTCAAACTAAGCAGATTTAATAAAGCTGAAGTTGGCAGTTGCCCTTTGTATGAATAAAAAGTCATTTAATTTTTTTCATTTTATTTTAGTTACTGTATGTATGCCTTGTTTCCTGGGTCCACGGGAGGCATGAGTCTGTTGGGACTTGGGACAAGAGGAAAACAAGACATCTTCACAAGGAAAATCAGACACTAAAAAAACTACCCCAAACTCGGAAGAGATAGAACACAAACATGACCGACAGTGGATTTAGGGATCCTCAAGAGGGTAAGACTAGTTTTTGTACAGCACTGAGGTTTGTGCTGTGGGAAACTAGGACTGTGCGGAGAGAGAGGATTGTCTGATGACTTAAACCTGAAGTTTTGAAGTAAAATAGCTTATTCAGTTTGTTACAGCTATTATTATTCTTTAATATTTGCTGAGTTTTACCATAATATGAGACCCTAATTATAATATAATATAATATAATAAGATAATTGTCTTAGAGACTCCAGTAATAGGAACCTATAGTATTGGAAAATATAGTCCATCTTTTAAAAAATGATAGATCTTTAGAGTTATGTTTCTATGGAATTTAAGATCTTTTTGGCAGTTTTTGGCCGGGGCCAGGTTTGAACCCACCACCTCTGGTATATGTGGCTGGCGCCCTACTCCTTGAGCCACAGGTGCCAGCATGGAATTTAAGATTTTTTTTTTTTTTGAGACAGAGCCTCAAGCTGTCACCCTGGATAGAGAGCTGTGGCATCACAGCTCACAACAACCTTCCAATTCCTGGGCTCAAGTGAGTCTCCTGCCTCCACCTCCCAAGTAGCTGGGACTACAGGCGCTCACCACAATGCCCAGCTATTTTTTGATTGCAGCCATCATTGTTGTTTGGCGGGCTTGGGCTAGATTCGAACCTGTCAGCTCAGGTGTATGTGGCTGGTGTCTTACTTGAGCCACAGGCGCCAAGCTTGAATTTAAGATATTTATCCTGCTTGTGTATATGAGATACAATATTGGTTAAATATGAAATAGATTTTTCAGGAAAGAGGATTTTTTTAAAAAAATATTTTTATAAGCTGAGTATAGGGGCTCTTGTCTATGGCCCAGAGTGAGATGAACTCTCCCCCACACCCTGTCCCCTTCTCAAAAACCTACAGAAACAAGAAAACTTTACTGTGAAAGTTTTTAAATATTATGAAAGTAGAACAGGATAATGAACCCCCTGTGTATCCAACATCCAGCTTCAAGTATTAGCAACATAATGCTGATCTTGTTGCTTGCCCAGGATTATTTTAATGTAAATTCAAGACATTATATCATTTTATTTTATTTGTAAATAGTTTACATCTCTAAGAGATAGATTGTTTTTGAAAAACATAACTAAAATATCTTATAGAAAATTTCAGGCCATTTCAGTGGCTCAGGCCTGTAATCCTTGTACTTGGGGAGGTTGAGGTGGGAGGATAGCTTGAGGCCAGGATTATGAGGTTCCTGGGAGCTGTGACTACACCACTGCACTGTAGTCTGGGCAATAGAATGAGACCCTGTCTTTAAAAAAAAAGGAAATTTGTAGACATCCTATAATTTTAGCCATAAATACTTGAATATATCTCTCTAAAGGAGAGGATTCTTTTTTTAAAGAATAATCTCAGTATCTTTGTCACTTCTAAAAAAGATGAATAATAATTCCTTATTGTCATCAAATGTCTGGCATTCAGATATTCTTGATTGTCTCAGAAATTTTTTTTTTTAATGATTAGTTTATTCTAAACTGCTTGTAAACATTATGGTCTATGTACTGAATTTGGTTAATGGATCTCCTGAGTCTCTCTTAATCCATAGGTTAGCCCTCCTTCCCCCCCCCCTTTTTGCCATTTATTTTTATTTCTTGCCATTATTAAAGAAATGTCTTTTGTCTCTTGGAATTTGCCCCTTTCTGAAGCATAGTTTAATATATTTCTTTATTTCTATATTTCTTGGAAAGCTGATAGTTCTAGAAGCTTGATCAGATTCAAGTACACTTGTTTAGCAAGAATACTTCTCAGGCGATCTAGTGTATTTCTTAATGCTTTGTGTCAGGAGGTTAATGATACCTGGTGTTTCCCTGTTTTTGTGATAGTAAGATTGATCAATGGGTTTAGCACTTGTTAGTCTGGTTCATCCATTGTAAAATACTCCATCAGCCTTTTGCATAACGGTTTTAGCTGCCATTGATGGTCATCATTACTTTTCATTAAGGGAAGAAGATAATATAATGAAAAGTTGGTTCTGTCATTCAGAATTGTTTTTATAGTGTATTTGTTGGATTTATTAACATGATAATGAATTTGCTTACTTTTAATCACTTTTAGAGGGAGCCAAGATAACTAAAATTAGAGTGCCTTGTAAACTATGAGAATCTATATAAATATTATTAATCAGGAACCTATTTAAAATACAAAAATTAGGGGTTTTTTTTCAATAAAAATTATAATTTTTATCTCAATAGACTCTGAAAAGGATTTGGAAAATGATCCATCAGTAAATTCTCAGGCACTGAAGACCATAGTCACAGCAACTACCACTGAAGAAGCTCAGGCTCCACACTCTGCCTCTGGTCTTAACAAAGACCACCAAGAGATAGAGACAGTAGGTCCAGAAAGTGCAGATACAGGCGATACCTCAGAAAGTCCAGATGAAACAAATTTAGGGGACTATCCAAAGGATAAAACAGAACATGACAACAACCAGAGTTTTCAGGATGGAGAACAAGGGCATCATGTCTCTCCAGAAAGTCTGGGCGAAGAAGCCTTGGATCCAGACCCTATCCATTCTCCAAGTGGCCAGGAGGGAACAGATACAGGCGATACCTCAGAAAGTCCAAATGAAACAAATTTAGGGGACTATCCAAAGGATAAAACAGAACATGACAACAACCAGAGTTTTCAGGATGGAGAACAAGGGCATCATGTCTCTCCAGAAAGTCTGGGTGAAGAAGCCTTGGATCCCTCCCCTGTCCATTCTTCAAGTGGCCAGGGAAGAGCAGATATGCACTTAGACAGCAGCTCTGCAGCCCTCCCTGAGGAAGTGAGCAACAGGACTAAAGCTTCTCAGGAACCACCTGCTGCCATAGCCCTCCTGGCGCAGAGACCTGGTCTAGAAAGCCAGGATACGCTGAGGAGGCGACATCTGGTGCCAGGTGAGTACCCGCTGTTGTGTACTGTTATGTTTCTAAGACCACAGCAAGAGTCAAGAACCTTTTTAGAGAACTTTGGCATGTCTTTCATAGGAACTTTGGATGATCTTGGGGTCATATAAAGCAGTGTGGTTTAATTGAGATTAGAATGAAATTTGTCTTCTCCTGGACTAGCTCATTGCACTACAGGAAGTTGTTTCCTACACAGACTATACTTTAAACAATGTTTTTACTTACTGTTTATGTTAATGCAATATGACATCACTTTTCAAAAATTTGCCCCTGGCCTTTTCTTTATTTATGAGAGTATTTTGACATATAATTTAAAAAATCTTCTACTTTTGGGGAAACTAAATGTTTCATAAATTAAGAGATATATATGTATAGTTTTTTATTTTGGTTTTTTGTTTTGTTTTTTCCCTGAGACAGAGTCTCACTCTGTTGCCCTGGCTAGCGGGTGGTGGCATCATAGCTCCTGCCTCAGTCTCCCAGGTAGCCTGGACTACAGACAGGTGCCACCATGGCCAGCTAAGTTTTCTGTTTTTTTGTACAGATAGGCTCTGGCTCTTGCTCAAGCTGGTTTCAAACTCCTGAGCTCAAGTGACCCTCCTGCCTCAGCTTCCCAAAGTGCTAGGATTATAGGTGTGAGCCACCGTTCCCGGCTGAGCTGGGCATATTTTAAAACAAATGTTAATGGTATGGTATCATTAGCTCAGTCATATTTCAGTTTTTTAGGACTTTGAGCAAATCAGTTAATTGCTTTATACCTGATTTTCTTTGCTTGTATGTTAAGAGAAATGAACGTGTCTTTCTTTATGAATGTTAAGAGTTGTAGTGTGCTAAATCCTTACATGTAGATTCTGATTGCGGCCCTACCACTTGCTAACTGTAGTGACCTCGGGCAAGTCTCTTTAACTGCCTAGTATTTTAGTGTTTTATTGGTAAAATGAAGAAGTTGGAGGAGATAATATAGTGTTCTCTCAGACATTCTGTTTATCAGAGACTTGACCAAGTGCTAGTAATGCATGTTTCACTCTAGTCAATGGCTCATCTTAAATGTATGTTTCATTTATTAGTTATTAGAACAGTCTATAACTTCAGTGAAGGCGAAGATTGTGCCCCTCTCATTCATTGTGTTTCTTGGTACCTGGCATAAAGAAACAACTTTATGAATGTTGAATGAATGAATAAATGTGATTTGTATGGACCATTATCTGCCATTAGAATTTCACAATTATGCAGGTTCACTATGAGTAGAAAAAAGAAAATACTGTTGAAAAAATGCAATTTATATGTAGGAAGCTATTTAGTGAAATGAGCTAATCCACAGTATAACCTAGGTGGTAAGAAGTCTTTTCTGATCTCAACTCAGCCACCTTTCTTTATGTGACCTTGGACTAGGCTATTAACATTCTTGGACCTTTTTTCAAGTTAAGGTTTAATAGGATGCTAGAGTTGGTATTGATTGAAGATCTCTTCAGTTCTGAAATTCCATGATAGGATATTTTAAGAACCTAGTTTTTGGTGTGATAGGTGCTCTCCTTTATATTTGTATATGCTGATAGAGGTACCTGGCTGGGTATAATATCTAGATTCTAGAGTGATTTAGCTTAGAGTACTATAAAACGTTGGCCTTCATTTCACCCACACATTGTAACATTGATATGCTCACCCTGCACCTGTATTTTTATGTATTCCACAAATGTTCTTCATTTTTTGTTCCTTGCTTTGTACACTTTCTTCACTAAGAGTTTTAGACTTGCTTTTGTAAGCTATTTTGCAAGCGTGTAGTAATTCCTCCTATCTCTGAACATAATACTTCTGTTACTTTTACCCTTGGGGTCTTGAGGAGTCATGTGAGATTGGAATTAGAGCACCATTGCCCCAGGATGCAGAATCCTGTGCACAGCTGACATTCCTTAAATCACTTCTTAATTTGGTACATTTTGTTGAGTACTATTTTAGATAGCTTTGGCTGCTATTAGAATGCTTGTTGCCTTGTCTTTGATGCAAGGGGCAGTGAGGAATTGTGAATAAAGCAACAGTAATCTTGAATGAATTTCACAGCACTTCACTTTATTTTTCTAAGTAGAGTGATGGCTTTAAGGAAATGGTAGAAAAAGATTAGCTTTGTACAAAAGAAAATTTTACAAAGTATAATAAGAATCTTCTTAGTGGAATAATTGTTTGGGTTGGGGAGAGGTATAAAGATATACATCCTGTAAATAGTGTGCCATCTAAAAATAATATTGATTCTTTTCTCCCCCAGAGCCTGAAAATCATCAACAAGAAACACAAACATTGGAAGAAAACAATAATGCACAAGACGCCATAAGAAATATTAAGAAAAAGGTTTTTGGTGAGAACAAATGTGGTTTTATTGCAGTGTTTATTCACATACAGAAATCCTCAGTGAGAATACCTAGAAAGCTAACAGATTTAAATAGTTTTAACATTGTATTATTATTATTTTTTTTCTTTAAAGACAAAGTCTCACTCTGTTGCCCTGGCTAGAGTGCTGTGGCATCAGCCTAGCTCACATCAACCTCAGGCTCTTGGGCTCAAGTGATCCTCCTGCCTCAGACACCCAAATAGCTGGGACTACAGGTGCCCACCATAACAACAGGCTTATTTTTGTATTTTTAGTAAAAAGAGTGTCTCATTCTTCCTCAGGTTGATCCTTAACTTGTAAGCACAAGCAATCCTCACACCTTGGCCTCCCAGAGTGCTAGGATTACAGGCATGAGCCACCGTGCCTGGCTATATTAACATATATATTTTTACATGTTTAATAATACCTCAGGTAAAATATAACAAGGGAGTTTTAGGGATTTTTCCCTTAAGGGTGCTGGCTGATGTTTTGTGCTTAATAGAATGGAAATTCCCAGAGTAGAAAGGGCTTTTCCTACAGGAGAGTCTAAAACTGCCTTTTCAATTAGAATATTAACTTTCCAAGTGACATTGTTAAGGTTTGACCCCTAAAAAGAAAAAGTTCTGCTATATAGGTACTTTGAGACAAAAAAATCCTTGGTAGTTCATTTCTAAATCACTTTGTAAGTTATAACAAATAAACTTAGATTTTAACCTTTTAGCAAGGATATTGTATCGTCAAATAATCTGAGAAGAGGCCGGCACTTGTGGCTCAACGAGTAGGGTGCTGGCTCCATATACCGGAGGTGGCAGATTCAGACCCAGCCCCGGCCAAAAACTGCAACAACAACAACAACAAATAATAATAATAATAATAATCTGAGAAGAGATTAGAGAAAGGCTATTTCTGATAAACTTTAATAGCACATAGTTTAAATGACTTAAGCAAAAGAAACATACTACTTCCAGAATAAAAACTGGAAAAAAAATCTCTGCCTCGCTTCAGTTTACCACAGGCTGTTTCTGACTCATATTCTAATATTCTGTTCTTTACTCATTCTTTTGGCAGGTCCCATCTTTCTTGGCATCCTGGTTGGGATTAGTTTTGTTAGTTGCTACTATTCACTTTCAGCACAGCAAGTACCCCAAAATCAAGCTTTGGAGGCCTTCTTGGTTCACTTCAGCCAATTGAAGGATAAATTTCCAGGCCAGAGTTCCTTCCTGTGGCAGAGAGGACGTAAGTTTCTCCAGAAGCACCTCAATGCTTCAAACCCCACTGAGCCAGCCACCCTCATCTTCACAGCAGCTCAAGAAGGGAGAGAGACCCTGAAGTGCCTGAGCCACCACGTTGCGGACGCCTACACCTCGTCTCAGAAGGTCTCTGCTATTCAGATCGATGGGGCTGGAAGAACCTCACAGGACAGTGACACAGTCAAGCTGTTGGTTGATATGGAGCTGAGCTATGGATTTGAGAATGGCCAGAAGGCTGCTGTGGTACACAACTTTGAATCCCTTCCTGCGGGCTCTACCTTGATCTTCTACAAATATTGTGATCATGAAAATGCTGCCTTTAAAGATGTGGCCCTGGTCCTGACTGTTCTACTAGAGGAGGAAACTTTAGAAGCAAGTGTAGGCCCAAGGGAAACAGAAGAAAAAGTGAGGGATTTACTGTGGGCCAAGTTTACCAATGCTGACACTCCCAGCTCCTTTAACCACATGGACTCAGACAAACTGAGTGGGCTCTGGAGCCGTATTTCACACCTAGTACTGCCCGTTCAGCCAGTGAAGAACATAGAGGAACAGGGGTGCCTTTTAAAAAGCTAAGCTCAGAGTTGATTATAGAAGGCATAGGGTTGTAAGTGGAAGGAGGTTAATAAATGCAAAAAGATAGCCTGAAAGCACAAAAGAGCTTATATTAGGAAAAAAGTTTTCATTTTTTACTTTTTGTAAAATTTTTCTAATAATCTAATCCTTGAGAAAGCTAAAAGTTGATGTGACTTTCTTCTTTGCCTTTTTGAGCAAATCAGGTTGAATACAACATCATATCTATAACTGAGAAATTTTTTTAAAATTATAAAATATAGCAACCGAATCATTGCACAGGAAGATAATTTTCAGAGTAACTGCAGAATGATTTTTGTTTTCTTGAGTTGAGATTGTAAAGCACCTTTCAGACAGTGTTTGAACTTGGACATAATTATAATTATGAAGCAATGTTAAATTTTAGAAAATATTTTCTGTCACGTGTTAAGTATTTTTAAAATCTACTTTAATAATGTAGTTGTGAGATATCCTAATTTGCAGTTGTGAGTAGTATAAAAAAGAAAATATAAATTCAAACCATCATTTATTTAAACTAAATTCATACTCTATGTAAGGCAGTGCTTTTTTTTTTCTGTTAATAAGCTGAGGTAAGAGCAACTGTGCTCAAAAATGTTCTGGGCTGGGCATGGTGGCTCATGCCTGTAGTTCTAACACTCTGGAAGACTGAGGCAGGAGGATTGCTGAGGCCGGGGGAGTTTGAGGTTGCAGTGAGCTGTGATGATGCTGCTGGACTCTAACCCTGGCAACATGGCAAGACCTAGTATCAAAAAAAAGTTCTTAAGGATTAAAATCAGAAGCTGGGCATGATGGCTCATGCCTATAATCCTCACACTCTGGGGTGGGTGGATTGCCTGAGCTCTGGAGTTCAAGAGCAGCCTGAGCAAGAGTGACACCCCATCTCTAAAAAAAAAATAGCCAGGCGTTGTGTGGTCCCAGCTACTCAGGAGGCTGAGGCAAGAGGATTATGTGAGCCTAAGAGTTTGAGGTTGCTGTGAGCTATGATGCCATGACATTCTACTGAGGGCGACAAAGTAAAACTCTTGTCTCAAAAAAAATTGAAGTCAGGCCAGGCATGAGGGCTCCTGGCTCTAATCCCTACACTTACGGAGACCAAAGCAGGAGGGATCGCTTGAGGCCAGGAATTCAAGACCGGCCTGGGCAGCATAGTAAGATTTCCCTCTCCCCCTTTTCTACAAAAGAATGAAAACATCTAGCCAGAAACACCTGTAGTTCCGGTTCCGTGGAAGGCTAAGGCAGGAGGATTGCTTGAGCCCAGAAGTTAGAGGCTGCAGTGAGCTTTGATGATTCCACTGCACTCTAGCCAGGGCAATAGAGTGAGACCCTGTCTCAAAAAAAA
>CAUYON010197879.1:0-13391 GCA_963573935.1 Arctocebus calabarensis
TTGGAGATCACTTAGGGATCTAGCAATAGACCTGCCATTCAATTCTACAATTCCTCCATTAGGTATATATCCAGAAGACCAAAAATCACTTTATAACAAAGATATTTGCACCAGAATGTTTATTGCAGCCCAATTCATAATTGCTAAGTCATGGAAGAAGCCCAAGTGCCCATCGACCCATGAATGGATTAATAAATTGTGGTATCTGAACACTACGGAATATTATGCAGCTTTTTAAAAAGATAGAGACTTTACCTCTTTTATGTTTACCTGCATGGAGCTGGAACATATTCTTCTTAACAAATTATCTCAAGAATAGAAGAAAAAGTATCTAATGTACTCAGCCCTACTATGAAACCAATTTATAAACACTCACACTTCCATATGAAAGCTATAACCCAACTACAGGCCAAGGTGAAGGGGAAAGACGAAGGGGGGAAAGGGAGGATGGGTAGAGGGAGATTAATTGTGGGCCCACACCTATGGTGCATTTTACAAGGGTACATCTTAAATCTACTAAGTGTAGAATATAAATGTCTTAACACAATAACTAAGAAAATGAGGTGAAGGCTGTGTTAACCAGTTTGATGAAAGTATTTCAAATTGTATATAAAACCAGCACATTGTACCCCATAATTGCATTAATGTACACAGTTATGATCTAATTTATATATATATATAAAGTCCTTTTAATGGATGAAAGAAATGTTTCCAAAATGATGTTACAACAGTTGGATGGTTGTATGGAAAATATAATGAACGTTGACTCTTGCCTAACATAACATACAACTTTTAACCAGGAGAATATCTATACCTAAGTATCAGAACTAGAAAATTCCTAAAAGAAATGAAGGAAGAAAGTCTTCATGTTCTTGAAATCAGTCAATTGTCTTCTATAGAATGCGAAACGCTTGAATCATATTTGTAAAAGGAGCAAATTAAACTTTATCAAATTGAAGCATAAAGCTTCAAAATGAGGATCAAGCATGTATTTATACATCCATGATCCCCACCTCTCACTCCAGACATTCTTCATTACTCTTTCCATTTTTAAGGCCTCGGTCTATAAAAATACAATTCAATCGATGCTGCCAAAGCAATATTTGCTCGTAATCAACAAGAAGTAATTTTTTTTAGCTATGTCTACCTGTGTATTGGGATATACACATATTACATTCATGATTTCTTTCTAACCTTAATGTACAGAAAGGATACTTTCTACTTAGTATACACAACATTCTCACCAAGGTCAAACCATATGGAAGTCATTTCTCCTGAATATATATAGAATGGATATAGACTAGAAGACAAAAAACAATACATTTTTTAGCACTTATTTGAATGCTTAGCATGACCACTGTACTTGAACCTGCCTTGTGCTCCAGATGAAAGTTCAAAAGTGCCATGTGGAAAATATTTTCCAAAAATGGGAGGAGTTGCTCTCTCCACCGGAAAACCTAGAAGTTGATAGCAAGTGATCTCAGAATTGTCTAAATAAATATTAAAAGAGTGAAAACCTGAATTAAGTCTTTGCACAGCTGGCTTGTACTGTTAAGAAAAATTTCTAGCAAATGGCAGTATGCTGAACATTGCAGCTCTGACACCCTCAAGGTATTTTTTCCAATTTTTTTGACTGAACAATATTTTACAAAAGCACTTTTTCAAAGCCTTATAATTCTTATGGATATGTATATAATTCTCACTTTTGACTCTCTTTATGTTAAGTCACCAGAACACAGGAGTATCTATTTTTAAGTAAACATAATTTGGATGTCACAGTATTCTGCTATGTATTCCTTAAAGGTGTTCCACTTTTTACTTAAAAGCTTTACACTGTTTCCCTAAGAGCAAACCTATTCTAACATTAAAAAGGTTCCAATTAGATATGAAACTCCAAACCCATGAATTTTGAGAGGGTTTTGAACTTGCCAAAACAATTTCTTGTTAGACTTGATAACTTGGATTACACACTCCCACTGCATATTTAAAAGCCTTTACTATAAAGGTTTTCTATAACAAAAGGGAGATGAAAAGATACTGTAATTATTCACAGAACATATTCAAGTCATCATTACTGATGAAATATATCTATGACACTCCCCTACTGTAAATAAGACTGTGATTCAGAGGAATGCTATTAGCTTCAGAAAACCTGTTCTTCTCCTTATTAACACATTAAACAATAGCTTTCATCTCAGACTGTGCTGCCTCTCAGTCGCAAACATACTGAATCTCAACTCTTCAGAAGTGAAGTTGAAATTGCAGGTTGCTTTTCGCTTTTTATACTTTTAGTTCAAGCCGGGACTTTGGGTTCTTCTTCTCTACTGACACGGTCAAAGGAATATTTCACCTTGGAAAACAAAAGCTAAGAGTTTAAGCAGTCTGATTCTTTAGGTGGACCTAGGTTGGGAAAGGGCTGACTTCACCAGTCCACAAGCTGTTCTGACAGGTTCTTCTGAGGACTAGGAGGCACAGAGCAGTGTTGGCAAATGCCATGTCAACCCGGATGGGGTCCTGAACACAGAATTAGAGTGAGACACACGTGACAGCTCAATGCTGTCTGCAGCCTACAGAGCAAGTGTGACCCTCGCACTCATTCCGAGAAGCCGTCCTTGAGACTGCAGGTAAACCCTGTGATGCCAACAGAAATGCTGATAAGTGGACACGTGCTCAGATGAGTCTCACAGCTTACTGTGCGAAGCTTTCCAGAGCATCCATCTTTCATGCACATTTGCTGTCTTGGTTTAACAAGAGGTCTAAGCTGCCATATTAATTATTAAGGCTTTGAAAAGTTGCCACAAGTAGCTTCAGAGCCCAAAGGTCTCCTCTCTGATTTTATCCCAAGAAAGGAGCATACACCAAGTAGGGGAAAGGTGGGAGGGGGACCCACGTGCCGCATCTCCTCTTCCATTCCAACCTGCCGCTACATGATTTCTTTCTACAACTGATAGTGTTATTAGGCCTGACCTCACCAGACTTAGGAAACCTTCATCTATTTTAGCCACTTGCTGAAAGCAAACAGAACAGCTGAAGATAAAATTTCCAAGAATATTAAAACAAAACTGCTAACTCAGCCAAATTTCCTACACACTTGGAAAGCCTGTAAAACAACAGGCCAACATTAATATGCAGAAAGACGATAGTATAACTAAGTAGAAGCTGATGTTCAAATGTCAAGGTTTTGAAAATTAGAGGAATGTTTACATGAGTGCCAGTATTCTCTTAGTGGCCACATGAGTTGTTTCAGCTTACCTTTGGGTTATTTTTAACATCAAAAAATTGAGATCGCAATTTGCTAGATATATTGATTTTGTTTTCTTAAATTGAAGAAATAACTTTGTAAATAAGGTTTGGATTTCTGAGAAACCATCTGTAAATAAGGCTTGGATTTCTGAGAAACCGTCCCTGTTTCAGAAAAACTTTATTCCAAATATTCCCCCAAGCTGAGAAATACTGACTGTGTATGTACAGGTAAAGTAATAGCACGAAACTCACTATCACTGGTGCCAACAAGTAACTGTAGATCATTCAGTATCTTTCTGTCTTGTTCTAATGAATTTATATCAAATCATTTCTGCCTACTCCTTGCTCATCTGCCAAATATCTTCATAGCTCAGAAATAGCTAACTCAATTATCTCCACACAGTAAGAGTGACCCCACTTTTAGCCTTTCATCCCCAACACAGTCATAACTGTTAGGTTGTAAGTTTCTTGCATAAACTTTTATTCACCTCCATATTGCGTGTCCAATAGTGTTCTTGGCAAATAGTAATCTCTCTCTCTCTCTCTCTCTCTATATATATATGTATATATATTTAACATAACCACAGCAACATTCCTCAGATGATTCGTTTTCATATTAATCTCTAAAAAATTTTAAACGCAAAATATATTCATTTTTTTCCACAGATAAGAAAATATACTGAGTTTAACACCTTTTATTACTAGTACAATACATTGAACCACTTTTATTTCTATCTTGTACTTTCAATAAATGTGTGTGGTAGGTTTTTTATATATATATATATATGAGGGTATAAATGATTTTTCTAATTAGTTTGAAATGAGCAACTCTAGTATACGTGTTTTTCCCCCTAAAAACTCAGACAAGGGCTAACTTTTAATTCCGTTGAACGAAACTGAAATCAAATGAAAGAAATCAAGATGACCTTTACCACTTCAACAAGCATTAATAGAATATACTGATCACTTGATTTGATAATCTACTTTTAAAAAGAATTATTTTAATGATATATAGGGACTAAGGGAAATTGCTTATTCTTCAGCCACTATTTGTGAGTTAGGATTCTATGTCTTTACACACCTAAACAGTACTAAGTGACTCATAAACCTTTAAAAAATGTTCTCAATACTAAGAAGAAAATGCAGCAAAAAAGGAGAATTTGTGAATTAATTAATAACCAACATAGATTAAGAAATGACATCAATCAATTCAAAATTTAAAGAAAAATATCAGCAATCTAGTGTTCTTTATGTTTAAGGATAAGTAGTGGGACAATTTTAAGAAGCAGAGACTTGGATTAATGATATTTGACCTTTCTGCAAAAATGAAAATAAAATAATAAAAACTGTCCTGGTTATAAATGAATTGACTAACCTCAATGTCAGAGTGTGTCAGACAATATTTTGACCATTAATATTGAAATTACAAACAATGCCATAAAGAATCAGCATTCCTCCAAGAGGAAAAGGTCCGTTTCATAATCCTGGTCCTGTCCGTAAGTAGTGTTTTGGTTTCCATAGTTTTTTAACCACTGACCCTTATTTTCTTTTGAAGTGACCAAGTTAATGAATCAACTGATCTATCAGTTCCCTTCTAGCTTTAAAATTCTCTGATTTTTTTAGAAGTCGTCAACATGCTTTGTAATGAAAGGCTTATTAAGTATGGTTAAAAGTTACATTTAGAAGTATGTATTTCTTCCTTTGTAGGTATTACACTAGCTGATTTAGCAAAGATGTTTTTGGAGAATTTTGTCTGAAAGTAGACGATGGAAAGAAAAGTTCTGAGAAGCAGCTTTTGGTTGGGGTCACCTATGAGCGTGTGTGTGTTGTATGTGCGCATTTTGCATGCCGTTTGCTTGCTTTGTTTTTTTCCTTTTTATGCTCTTTACAGTTTCTTACTTTCAGAAACTTTCATGTGCCAGAAGAACCACATTTATATGAAAAGATTTGGGGGGAGCATTATTGTCAACCTTGATTTGAAGCTGGAGTTTACAAAAATCTTCACAGAGCCTATTTTAATGAGGTTTCCAGCTTTAATAAAAAGAGTCTGGTTGCTTAACTGAAGTGACCTGCCAAAATTTTCTTAGCTTCATCCATGAGTACACTGAATATTGAAAATATTGAATAATAGCTTGAAATAAGAGC
Organism: Arctocebus calabarensis; assembly: GCA_963573935.1. Lineage (NCBI taxonomy): Eukaryota > Metazoa > Chordata > Mammalia > Primates > Lorisidae > Arctocebus > Arctocebus calabarensis. The sequence continues at coordinate 5,389 of CAUYON010197879.1, forward strand.
ATAAACTTTCATCTAGAAAGCAGAACAGTTGCTCTAACATTTTCTATTAAGAACACGTCCTCTCAGGGCATAGGTAGAAGCAACCAATAATTCTTATTAACATTTACCACAAGCATAATTTGTGGCAGTTAATATTTTGTAAAACCGAACTTGCTTCAGAGTTTTGACTAAACGTACTTATTTCAGATTCTGCAAAGAAAAGATTTTGTAAGTTGCTAAAACAAACGAGCTTTTGTTCTTGAAGTCTGAAAAAAATATGAAAGCATATTTGTTTCCAGATGGAAGATAATTAACACGAAAAAATCTGCTTTATCCATAAATATGGCTCCTTTTTAAATTTCACTAAGTTCACCAAAATATATAAATTCCCTTGGAATAAATTAAAGCAAAAACGGTATTGGAGAAAAATAAGTTATTTTTTTCCTTTTATTCAAATCATGGGAAAGATGTATATATAACTTGAGAAATTGTACCTTTGTTAGTCTCAGTATTTCTTTGTGCAAGGTGTTTGTTAGAGTGAGATTCAGGCTGTCGATTGACAAAATTATGTGACAATCCACATAATTTTGCTACATATGTGGGAAGCTAGTTATGAATGATTAGATTGTTATTCAAAGTTAGGATGTCTTTATTTTATAAAAGCCAGCGACTATGAAATGAATGGGCTTATTTGTGGCAGCAAAAATATTTCCAAATTGCAGAATTAGACTGACAGTATCAAAAGTACTTAGACTGAGTAACATTATTTACCTCTATCCATTAATGATAGAAGCTAAATGAAAGAATTCATGTAAACACAACAGTGTAAGTCACCGCTAAGTATGGTGTAACTTAAATTATTTCTGTTCAAGTGCATTTAAAGTGTCAATTAATTGCCTCCATTTCAAATGCACACCTTTTCCCCAATTATCAAATTAAAATTTGAGCTGAATCAATGAGCACAATGATAGTTTAATTATATTAAACCACATGAAATAAACAGTGAAGAGGTGTTTGTGCAGATGGCCACCTGAGTCTGTCACCTCCAGGCATAGCCAATGACAAGAATCATTCTCGTGGTAAATAAAATTGCTTTATTTTGCTGTCACTGCAGCATCCTCATTTTTAAAAGATAGGAGAAAGGGCTGAGAAAGAAAGAAAGATTTAAGGGAATTACAGAAGGAGAAATTGCAGACGCAGATGTATTTTTTTTCTAAGGGCACCAGGTGTTGTAAATGCCACCAGAAGGGTGCTCCAGGCAATTCCGTGCTGTCCAAGATAGCTTGGCATAGATTATCTGAAAGCTTTTGTGTCTTTTCAGCTTTTGATTAAAGGCCAGTGTCAGGACTCCTCTGGGCTTTTGCTTGGTACAGTAAAGCCGAGGGATTTTTTTTTAAGCTGCTGCCAAAAAGATGCCAGTTAGGATAATTACATTTCAATTTAAATTGGTAATTTTATGAAAATTTAAACCAGAATATGTGTCACCCAAATCCCCTTACTTTCATTCCTCCCAAACATGCACACACACACACACCCCTCTTGTTTTGGGGGAGACAAAGACAGCAGCCCACCAGAACCTTCCCATGACCCAGAGATATGTGCCAGGAATTAAACAGATGAGAGAAAATTGAACAGAGCCTGTTTTCTCTGTCCAAATTTATTTTCTGGCCTGTACATTGGAACCATCCCAGGGCATCCTAGCTTCTAGTATCTCTTTCCTGTGGACTCCAGCAAAAGAAGCTTTGGACCAGAACTACAGTATTTAAGACATTGTTTTTAATTCACAGTCAAGCTTTGTATTTGTTAACAGGATGTAGAAAAGGAATCAAACCTACTTAAGAGTCTCTCACCCTCTCGGTGAAAGGGGTAGAGACACAAGTGGCCAGATGAACCCTGAATTTTCTGTCTGCCACTTTCTTTTTCCAGGACACATACGCAAGCTTGGCAGCACCAACAAAGTGGAAGTAATGTTCCTTTGTTTAGAATGCAGTGTGTACGAACATTTACATAATAAAATACACACACAAATAACAGATGGTGAAGAGCCACTCATCTCGCCACATGTTGTAAGCAGGATATCATTCCTTGATGATCTCATTTCTCTTACTTCTGCCTACAGATGTCTACCAGCTATTTAACCTCAGGGGTTATTCAGATGGTGAAAGGTTTGAAGACAGGCACAAATCTGTCTACAGAATTTTCCTCTTCCATCAGGTGCAAATGCCTTTTCTGGGTAGTTATCAATCCACAGAAATGCTTCTTCTGTCTAAAGTACTAACTAATAAAGTCTATTTCTCATGACACTTGTTGGGAAGATAGTGTCTATAAAGGAGAACAATAAACAGTGCCAGTACGCTGACTTTGAACGAGGTCTTTTCCCTGTAACCTTTTGTTCTGAACAGAAAGTGTATTAATAATTTGGTTATTAAATGAATAGCCTTCTTTTATAGATGTGAAGAAGGGTCCTCTGAAATGAGTGAAAATCTCCCAGATGCTGTTTGCTCACATGTCCAATCTGTAATTAGAGTTAAGCCTCAAATGTGTGGTAATAGATATGTTGTATGGATTTAACTGCCACTTCCCTCCCTAATTCACACTTAGATAACACTTCTCCTCCCAAAAGCACAAATTACGTTCCTTTTAATTAGCTCCCAATGTACTTTGTTAAAGTACTTTGAGAATGTACATTATTAACCTATTAATTTATAAACATACATTATACAAAAGCACAGAATCATTAATTAAATATTACAACACATAAGGAGACAGCAGCATCATGCCCATTTTACAGAAATGAAATGAATATATATTAAATTATTTGGACTATGACTGATCCAGAACAAGTATCTGCTATTGTCTACAATTTATTATTTTCTCCAAAAGGGCATCTCTTTTACTAAACCCTATGTCTGTTACATAAAGTTAATCATGATTTTCGAGGAAAAAAAAAAAGTATATTGATCAAAGGTTATGTATTTAAATCAATTAGCACTTTAGGGAAATCTCATGTTTTAATGTGTACACATGAGGGTTGTCCAGAAAGTATCCAGCCATAAACAACTCCATTTTTTCTGCTACCTGGCTGGATAGCTTCCAGACAGCGCTCAGTATATCTTAACATTTTATATAAATTTATATATGGAAGTATAGCAGAAGACTTTAATATCAACAGATACGATGATTGTAAATAATCTACCTAACAATAATTCTCAAGAAATGAACAACTAACTTAATTGAAAATGTCAAAAAACAATCTTCCAGAGACTATCTGGGCAATAATATTTAGAGATGGGTATAATGACTGGCTGGAATCGGAATTAAAAGATCAGAATGATTTTTGGAAAGGGAAACAAATAAACAAAAAGGGAGTCATTTTGCTATATTCCTGAGGGCCAACTAAGGCATACTTGATGACCACTGCGCATAAACCAAGTAGGAGACAGTGCTTCCACAAACAAAAGGGAAAATGGTTTCACAGATAAGGAAAAGAGGGCAGGGGAATAAAGGAGAGTAAGGAAGTAGGCAGAAACGTGGGTGGACAAGGTGATAGAAGGACTTCTGGAACAAGAAACTGTGGGAAAAGGGAAGAAAATGTAATAGAGATCAATGAAATGCCCATGAGAGCAGGGAAAAAAAAAAAAAAAAAAGGATAATCTGACAAACTTTACCAGCATCACAATCCCCAGGAATTTACTGTGCACGTATAAAATCGCAGTCCTTAAGGAAAAACAAAAAGCAACCAAACAAACAAAAATTTTCTATGGAAGGGCACTCAGTGAAATGATTTCACTTGCTTGTCTTACTCATGTCATGGTGACTTTTGCTGCGTGGTGAGTAGTCGAACGCGCTGGCCCTAACTTGGTTTTCCCGTCCTCCACACTTCCCTTGCTCTGCCCTTGTTGAGCTCCACATGCATGGACCACCCATGCTTCTGTGTTCTCATCCTTGCTCTCTGTTGGTACAGCCAACAATTGGAATAAAGCAGATATGGTGGACTGCTCCCTTTGATTTACATCTAAGCCAAACTATCATCAGCTGTTGGCACAATAGATGAAAGAAACCCTGGGCTGGGACGCTGATGTCCCACATGTGAGATAACATTCCAGTTCTCAGCCTCCGGATTCTTTTATGACACCTTTCTACGAATCGATGAGGAAAGAGTGACTGCGGACCGAGATGTATGGAAGGGGTCCAGCAGGAATTAGATAAACTCCAAACCATAGCCTGGGTTCCTCCAATAAATTTGAGCCTTTTCCAAATTGAAAATTAAGCAAATTATTGTTCTCTTCCCCAAGGAGTTTATAGGGATTCCTAGCAGGAACAGAAATTCATACATTAATATTGATACAAAAACTGTCAGTATCCTTTATCACACTCTGCAACTTTGCTACCCTCCATTCTCAGCCTCTGCTCTTGAACTCAGTCTTGGAGAAAGCAAGTCCCTAACTAATGTTTGCTGGTTGAATACTACCTAGAGGCCAAGGGCTGAGCTAATTGCTTACATGTGTGTTAATTGATTTTCTTCTCTCATCAATGTCCTAGAACAAGCCTCCTTATCCCCAATTAGGAAGGAATTGTAGTAATCTGTAAAAGCTTGAGCTCAAGGAAGGAGACAGGAACAAATCTATAACCCTCTTCCCATTGCTGACTTCGCTTACTACCCAAGTGCTAGCAGTCTTCTGTTCGAAAATCCTCAGTTGCTCTTCAGTTTCCTTAATATTAGTATATTTAGATCATTGTCCCAGAATGCCTTGAACTCCCAGACGCCCACCTCATTGTACTCCAAACTTTCACACAATATGACTTCTAATTCATCATCTGCTGTCTCCCAAGCTCCTTCCCCAGTGTTGCCTAATAATCCTGCTTATTCTGAATTGCAAAAGCATTTGTTGCATTTTTCTGGACCTTCTCCTGTGTCTCTTCATTTCATAGTTGCCGCCACATCTTCAAGAGGGAGATGAGCTTTTATAGTTTAACTTTCTCAGCACTTAGAACTGACAAAAAATTTTTTATCACAGTTGTTATTTCCTATCAGTAAGATATAGAGCATTTGAATAACAAATTCAGGATGTAGAATTTTCATAAGTGCTTAAACTTCACTCAGTAGTTTCATTTTTTGGTCTATATGAAGAAAAAAGTTGCACTCACCAAATTAGTCTTTTTGCTGCTATAACAGAACACCATGGACTAAGTAATTTATAGATAACAGTTTATTTGGCTCAGGGGTATAGAGGCTGGAAAGATCAAGGAAGCACATCTAGTGAGGGCCTTCTTGCTGTATCATAATATGGCAGAAAGCATCACATGGCGAGTGTGTGAGGCAGAGGGGAGTAAAGGGGCTGCACGGGTCCTTTTAATCAGAACTTGCTCCTGCTATACCCACTCCCATAATAATGCTGTCAATCCCTTCAGGAAGGTTCCACTCTCCCCTCTTAAAGTTCTCACTACTTAATACCATAACATCCACCATTAAATTTCAAGCTGAATTTTGGAGGAAACATTTAAACCATAGCAGTAGGTAATACCTCATGTTCTCAACAATAGTGATGTATGTATATGAGCATGCACGTTCAAGCACACACACAAACACGAAGACATACAAACCAACATATCAAGGATTTCCTGAGCAGATATAGAAATAATCAAAATAGTCAAAATGGGTTTTTTTATACTGACAATGTATTTAATATTAATAAAGGATAACTTTATTTTCAGCCTCTCTTTAGTTTTTACATCTTAAAATATTTTCCTAATTTCTTTTCTTGACATCTTTCCTGGTGGTATTTTTTTTTTCCATTATTTATTTCTAATCAAGATTCCTCTAGACCCTACTTGGTGTATATTTCTGTAGCCTTTCTGGGAATGGCTTTGCAAAAGTAATATTTGAGATTGGGGTGTAGCTTTGCTGCCCAGTAGTACTTAACGGAGTATCAAGTCATGTTAACCACTATCCTTTATATTTGCTTATATTTTTTTACTTTTTTAAATAAAATAACAATTACCTACAGAAAACTGTAGCTATTTTCAATGTACCCATGTCAAAATTCTGCCAATTAAGCTGCACTAAATTAAAAATTTAATTTAGCTCTTACTTCTTTGTTTTGTCACAAATATTGGTAGTGAACCCCAGTCTGAGATACACCCTTATGAACATTCTTTACCTCTGGGAGACATTATTTGAAAATATTGCTAAGTCACTTTGCCATCAGGCTTCCACCTTATGCTGTGTATTTTAGATTACATTGTCCTGGCTCTCTGACTGTGTACTTCTGGTTGGTCGGCTATAGAAGACTAGGTAGGTGAGTGGAGAGAGAGATGTATTGACTCTTCCAGCTCTCTCCTTCCTAAATCAAGGGTTGGCAGAGACTATGTTCTGTTAACTAAAAAACCCATCTTGGCAGACATCCCTTTCTTACAGTTACAGAGTTGATGGTGTTCAATAACTGCTCTCTCTCCTCGTCCCTTTGGTCTTAGGAATGATAAAGCCTTCCCAATATTGCTACCCATTAAGTCCTACACCGTAAGTCATACTTATCCAGGATGCCCTCTATACACACATATAATTATAAATAATCTCTTCATTAACCTCACTTTTGTTACACCAGGGGAGTATGTTATCTTCTTCTCTCTGGAACATTAACCAATACTTGTGTCTTTTCCTGAACCTCCTAAATTGTCTATCTTGCAGACTTAATTCAGTATTGAGCATTATGAAACTATTAACCACAATAAAATATTTTTTAAATAATAAGAATAATCACAATTTAAAAAATCACTCCATCTAAGCCAAAAGATATGCAATTTGCATTCCCTCACTTCCTCCTTTTGAGACTCTAATAGGAATATTTCCATGTTGTGCTCTCTCTTAATGTAGCTATTCTAAAAATTGCTGCTTTGCTTGATTATTTTTTAAGAAGTAAGCATAGTCTTTAATGCTTGAAAATTGAAGCTAAAATTTTAATGGCTACATTTCTACATCTATTTAGTCAAGTGTTACACTTTTCCACAATAATTTCTATAAAGAATGCCCTGCTCCAGTGTAAGGGTATATGGCACACCTCCTGGGCAAAGGGTTCAGCTACAACTTGGACTTTACCTAGGAAATGCAAACAATTTAATCCAATTGTTTATATGCTCATATTAATCTGAAATTTAAAAAAAATTCTTCTGCTAAAATGTTAAAAAAAGAATTCCCTCCCATAGCTAAAAAATGTGAAAGTAATGTACCATATTATCATTGCCAGAATGTTGCTGAAGTGCTTCTTAAATTAGTGGCTTTGAAACTAAGAGCTGGCATAACATTCTATACCTGAAATTTAACTTTCTAAAATATGCTTCATCTATATTCCTACCTGTTTGGAATAATTAAATACAAAATACTCTTCCTGAAAAGACATGAATGCCTCCCTTTCTTCCTCTTTAATATCAAATTAATGACCATACAACTGCTCTTAAAGTTTAAGGAAGGAATGTTTAAAGAGTATCAAGATTCCAAACAAATGTCTTCATGCTTCAGTTGTTAAACACATGGAATTCTTGGAACTAAATACTCTGCCTAGTTATTATTTTTTTATTATTGAATCATAGTTGTGTACATTGATGCAATCATGGAGTACAATATGCTGGTTTTATATACAGTTTGAAATATTTTCATCAAACTGGTTAACATAGTCTTCAAGGCATTTTCTTAGTTATTGTGTTAAGAGATTTAGTAAATTTTGCATGTACCCTTGTAAGATGCACTGTAGGTGTGGTTCCACCAAATACTCTCCCTCCAAACATCCTCGCCCCTCCCCTACCTTTTCTTTCCCGTTTCCCCATATTCTTAGGCTATATTGGGTCATAGCTTTTATTGGGTTAAAGTTATAAATTGGTTTCATAGCAGGGCTAAGTACATTGGATACTTTTTCTTCCATTCTTGATATACTCAGTTTGGGGTTTTGATTCTCAATTTTTAGCTGCATTGACTCAGGATGCATCTTGAGAATAGGTAAGAGACTGACAGGAGTGAGAAGATGTGCAAT
>CAUYON010197882.1:0-18527 GCA_963573935.1 Arctocebus calabarensis
CCAGTCTTTCCCCATCTCCTCCTTTAGGCCTTTAGTCTCAGGGTATATATAGGTGTATGGGTTCCTTGGCCAGGAAACAAATGAATACAGTCCCTTCCACCAGGGGCAAGGTGAATGAATGTATCAATGAATGGATACAGAACAACCACAACTTCAAGAAAAACCCTTACACGGAAAGAAAAATAACCAATTTGGAGTGGAGGGAAACCTAACAGTTCTACTAAATGATGAGGGCCATTTTTTCTAAATTACACTAGGCCAGAAGCTTCAGCACCTTAGCTCGTTAAATTAATCCTGTTCAGTGCCTGGGAGGTGGGCACAAGCATATGATAAACTCATCTGACCCAATAGTAGAACCACATTTTTCTATGAAGCACTTTCTGGTGAAATAACTGAACACTTTTTAAAAAGATGACTCGATATTTAAACAAAATTAGGAAGTCTATGCACTGGTCTGCTTTACTTACCATGGCTTTTAAAACAAGAGTTCAGCAAAAAAAATAAGATAATCATGAAGTGTCCTCCAAGAAACACAGGTCTCAAGGATCTGTATTATTAAGTTCAGGTCCCAAATTGTTGTACCAATAAGAAGCCAAAATAATAGAATTTTTCAAGGAATGACTTGTGATGGGTTGAATCATTGTCTCAGAAACTGAGTCTCGAGATAAACAAACTGAATCAAGGAGGTGAATAATTAACTGTTGAAAAGTGGAAAAATGATAAGCACACTGTAAAAATTAAACCCAATCATGTTTCAAAAGTTTAATATAATTTTTATAAAACCGAACTTGCAGTGTTGAATACATGAGCTTATATTTTTGTAACCTAATTACCTTGTACATTTAAATAATTATAGATTGCATGCCAGAAAATGCAATTAGTCTGATGCTAATTTAAATATGTACAATGTAATTCAAGCATAAATTCTGAAGTGGAGCTCACAGACCATGGTTGCAGTCAGGCTGAACCCTCTTCATCCGATAGAATGGCAGAAATTTTCATAACAGATAGAATGTAAGTTAGCTTCCTCATAAGCTCTGCTTTTCTCCCACAAAAATAATGCTTGGTGACCCCATTCTGTCCTGACAGAAAGGTTCTTGAGTACTGACACAACTGAATATCTTGTATAATACTTTAAGCCATATATGGAAGAATTTAAAACAGCATAAGAAGAATTTTTTTGGAAATAATTAATGATAAAATATCCTTGTTTTTCATTTGATATATATTTACAAAAGTGTATTCACAATTGCAGAAAAGAATAAATCTTTAAATTGAAGATAAACATTATCAAAATAATTGTATTTCTTTTATTTACAACATTTTGATAAATAGAATGAAATATTTTACTATAACAAGAGTTATATCATTAAAAGTCTATAAAAAGGGAATAGTTTTCAGTAGTTAACTTATTCAGTTCAAAAATCACATAATGTTTTCCTTTCCAGGAGCCACCACATTGGTGGAGTGAAAGTTATCTTGGCTTCGGTTGACTTTTACACTCTTTGATTTGAGCTCTTACGACTTCCAGAAATGGAAATGGTGAGTTATTTTTCTTTTCATTCAATAAAATGCAATACTTTCCATTGCTGAGAAACATGTCATGTACATATTGAACAAATGTTACATGAAATTATTTTAGTAAGACGTTCTCCAGGCTGAAATATATGAAATTGAGATGGTTTCTCTTAAGAGATAAGTGTCAGAAAAATCAGCAGAAGGAGAAGAAAAGCAATTCTTTATTTTTATCCAAATATATCAGACGTCATAATTTAATGTGAACAAAAACTTCACCATATATCATCCAAACCAGGACATGATAAGAGTGAAAGGGAATACTAGCAATAATCACACAGGTACAGCAAGTATGAACTAAAATATTCCTGGGTCAGCTGGGAACTATGGTCAATCTGGGAACAAGGGTTAAACTGCAATTACATGCAGAAACTCTCCCTTTCCCACAAATATGTGGAAAAGACAATAGAATACCATCCATTCAGATAAATTAATTTTGGCAACAGTAGATTTTTCTCATCATTCAGGTTCCGTTCAAATATCACACTCCCCCTAAACGTTACATAGTCTAAAATAATTCTTACTCCACAGTCATTTTGCATCATGTTGCCCTGTTTTCACTCTCTCAATCAATATTTTGGCCACATGAAATGGGCTCCCTCCTTCCTATTGTCTGTCACCTCCCCACTCTCCTGGTATGCAGTGTTCATGGTGAGCAGTGACCTCCTCTGATTTAGTCAAATCCAAATCCCCAGGAGCTAAAAAATGCCTACAGCATAGAAGGCAGGAAAAATTTTGTTGAATGTGTGAATACGTTTGGAGAGTTTGTTTTTGGTTCCATCTTCTCCTTGGCACCAAAGACAAATTAAAATGACTCTCCAAAGTAAATTATGGCTCTGTTTAGTTTTAAATTGTTGGACTAAATGATCTATGCAGCTTTTTCCACTGCTAATAAATATACCGTGCCCTTTAGACCCCCTTTACTCTCTGCCACTATTTTCTTTCCTACATCTAACAAATAACAAAGTTTGGGAATCAAGGGGCAGGGCAGCCCACTTTATTCGCAGTGGATAGATGCTCATGTTTGATCATTTTGCCAGTAACAATTCCCTGGGATATGCTTGCACCTACAGAATTTGGTTGATACAGAGGTAGCCAGCAGGTATTAGTATAGTCAAGGTTAGAATTGTGAATGTAATAATTTGTCGATAATAAAATTATCACAAGATTGTGAAAAAAACCCAGAAAACAATGGGAGCCCAAACCAGTGAGTAATGATTTACATATTCATGAGAAGTATTTTAATCATGGGCTGAGTTAGATGGTAATGCCCAAAGAAGTTTTATAGGAAAACCCGCAATATTTTAATAAGGAGCACTTTTAAGTTTTCATAAAAACCTTTTCATTCCAAATCTTTATTTTGAAGGCCACCTACTGATCAATTTTGTTTCCTGCTAATGATTAAAAAAAAATCAGACTTTGGGGTTAGAAAACGGTAATGCAAAAATTATTCAGGGAGGCCAGAGATCCACAACACCTGTAAAATCAGTGTTCACCCAAAAAAACCTGTGCGTAAGGTATCTACAGTTCATTTAGTTTCCATTCCTCTCAGGTCTGTTCAGAACCATCCTCCTGAACAATGTGTGACAAGCACGACATAGGTTTCCCAGGTGACGAAAAAGTCTAACCTGTTACAACAAATGCCATAAACAAGAGAACAGAATAAAAAAAGAGACTCAATTAGACATACATCTTTTAAGCATAATTATTTATCATCTGTTTCATTGTATTGTCACGTCTTGTTAAGGATAAATGATTGTCTTTTTAAAATGGACAAGATTTCCAGAAAAAGAGGAAAATACTTCCAACTGACTCAGTTTAAAACAGGGACCATTAATTATGTAATTTCACACAGATTCTGTTATATTCATTATAGCTTGGCTACTATTACATTGATTCAGCAATTGTTCAGTGCTCACCTTAGTATTAGATTGTATAGAAAACAAAGTTCCAAATTTTAATTAGCCCAGGAAAGGACCAACTCTCAAATTAATCAACATTGATCCCTCCCCCCGCCCAGTACTAGCAACTTTTAAAAATTATAAAAAAATTCAATGATGTACCATGACTGGTAGGATCCAGAATTCACAAGTTAAACAGATAATGGTTATATTTTGGCAGGGCCATAAACAGCACAAACTTGTGTGACTCTCATATAAAATACAATCAAAAACCTCCCAGGACCTTAAACAGCAGAAAACATTAAATCAGATTTTAAAATGACAAATAATTTAAGGCTAAAAGATTTGGTATTAATAATTAATGCCAGTAGCCTTTCTAGTCTAATAAAGTAAACATGCACAAGAACTACAACTTTGAACAAAACATCACAATTTTGTCAGATATTTAGGTATGTATGTGTGTGTATGTGTATATATGTTGATGTATATGTGTATATACATACACACGCACACATATGTGTTTAATCGCCCTGAAAGCTATCCACTCATGTTTGGCTTAATACATATGTTAGAAATGTTGGGGAGAATACCTCCCCTTTAAATATATATATATATATTTTTTTCCAGAATATACAATATAAATATGCCATATATAAATCATGCCATAAAACTAAATGCAAAATTTGCACATTATTGCATGCTTGATGTGATAATACATGCCCATTATAACTTCCTTATAGTATCCTCCCTTTACACCCTTTTTTTCTGCCTATTAGCGATATTTGGGAAGGAAAAGTTCTCAAATACGCTTATAGGCCTGGGAGAAAAATTGACCTTCAGGTTCCTTAGGGAGAATTACCTTATTGGCCAAATATTGGACTATTACTAAATCAAACATTAAATAATGCCTAAGGAGATGTTTTGTTATGTGAAGCGATCAGAGTTCATTTTTCTTAATTTTGCTGGAAGATTTCCTTCCATTCTAGCCGCTCCTCCGGCCATCTTTTGAAGCTTTGGTGGCAGATCAGCCACAGACTGGCTCATGGGATCAGATAACATCTTGGTGGTTTTAGAAACCAGTTTTTCTTCTGAGTTGCCAGGAACCGAACTTATTCGTTGAAGTTTCATGGGCAAATCTCCCAAACTGTAGGCTTTTTCTGAAGTTGTGGAACTCATCCTCAAGAGTTTTTTGGGAAAGTCTTCTCTTCCAGTAATTTTCTGCAGCTTGGTTGGAAGTTTTGTGCTAATGTCATCTAGCCCATCTAAGCATTCCACAGAATTGTGTCTGTCTTTGCTGTTGGTGATGGCCGGTGCTATCAAAGGGGACGACATGAGCAGCATTTCCTCTTGCTCTTTCACACTGTAAGGTGGGGTGGGGACTTCAAATGTTGCATGGAACTGGGAGTAATCAACTTTAAAGAATCCTTCTTCTAAGGAAATTACAGGGAAAAATCGATGACCCCAAAGAACTTCGTCTTCAGTGTATGACGTTCGAGCTTGACAAGTCATCCCTGGGAACAAAAAGAAAAACCTTGGTGAATTACACATAGTGGAAGCACATGTGAAGCCAGTTTGATCTAAAGAATTCATTTCGCTTTCTTAATCCAGTTTTGGACTAATTATCTGAGTAGACAGAATAATGAAGTAAGTTAAAATATTTACTCAAGGTTGATAGCTCTGATATGTATATTTTCTTCCAACAAAAAACACAGCATGCTGATACTGTTCATGTTTGATTGATAGAGCATCATAATATAATTACATCCATTCATCCATAGCCAAAAACAAAAACAGCATGTAATCGCTTCAGAACATAAATGTCCCTTTAAGGGGAGGTAAGTGGAAATATTATGTAATTGTAAAACAAATTTGACTTTAAATAGAAACTATACCACGATGTAGAGTTAGGACAGATACTAAATTGAGTTTCCCGTTCCTCTTCAGGAAAGCATGGAAAACAGCACCTGTCTCACTAGTTTTCTATGAGCATGAAACAAAATCACTACATGGAAAGGTAAACTGTGTCACATGATGTCTATAGGTAGTTGACGCTTAACAAAGAAGAGCTCGCTTTTTTCTCTTCACACAGGGATGGCTTGATGTAGGAGGGCCAAAGGTCATTCTCCCAAGTATTTATTAAATAAATAAAAGGTGAAAATATTTTTATGTTGAATTACGGAAAGTCATTGTCATGGTTCTACCCTTTCAGAACCATAAACCCAGAATACAGTTTGCTCAAGTTGTAGAAATCCATGTGCTACATTCAGGAATCTGGGCCATCTCATAAATCAAGTTCCATTCCTTTTTTAGGACTATCTGGAACTGGGTGCTGTATATCAGATGTAAAATTTTGCAATTTATATATTATGTTGCTTGGATATCATTTGACTCAGATATTTATTTTGATTGAATTACTATCAAATCAGTCAGCCTCTGAATATTCATTTTGTAAAGACTGGAAGTACATGAATAAATTAAAAACGTATGGAATTTCTTTCTCACATGAGTCAAAAGATACAATTTTCTGTAAGTAGTAAAACCTACCACTTTCCTCCACCTTCACTATCAGACTTCTATTAAAGGCTGTTAAAATGTAAAATGATGTTGAATCTAAAACAATCATCCTGTCAATAATTATCATTTCAATAGGCAAAGATAACTTGCTTCATTATTTCAATTTTCCCCCATCACATTATAAGTCATTTCTATTGTTTTTAAGCCTGGCTTAGTTTAGATGAAGAGATATTCTGCCTTTTTCTCTCCCTGACTAGTAATCACACATATAATATATTCAGAGAATTAGGATGAAATATGTAATTAAAGAGCCACATTAAAAATAAATTACATCCTTCATTGAGTCCTTCCAATATCTTGCCTAATGAATAATATTAGTTATTTATTACCAGGGAATTAGTTATCATTATACACCATCATCTTCAAGACAGTTTTCAAAGAAATCATATAGAAAACAAATGCCTATCTTATGACAAGTCCTGTGTAAGTGCTCAGTTTTTTCTTAATCACCAATATGGTCATTTTAAAGATGAGGAATTTAATACTCAGAGCGGTTAAGTCTCTTGAAGTATATACATCAAAGCTATTCAGCTGGTAAGCTATAGAGAAAAGATGTCAGTTTTATTCTAATTTCCGTGTGTGTGTGGTTTGTTTCGTTGTCATTGTTGTTTGACTTTGTAATGATGCCCCTAATAGTTAGGAATCCATATTTAAACAATTTCTCACTTTATCTCTCTGTAATGATGAAACTGTGACAGAGACCAAATATCCTTGTTTATAATCAATCTAAGGTCAGGAAAAGTCCCCAGAAGCATTAATATGTGAAGATAGTGAAATTACTTAAAAATTAATTATAATGTGTATAGATATACACATAGCAGCATTTTGTATTTTCCAAGAATTTTACAGCCTCTAACCAAATATTTCATAAGTTTACAGATTATCGTTTAATCAGAAAAGATAAAAATGCATTACCTGATATATGTACTCTATTTTATTTTGAGTATTTTGAGGAATTTAAAAATCTGGGAAAATATCTAGAATAAAAAGCAAGTATTTTATATTCTTAACCGTTCAGATATAAAATAATAAAGTGAATAATGTCGAGGTATCCTTAAATTTTTCCCTACAGCAACCACTACTATAAATTCTCAATGTAGCTTTCCAGTCCCAAGACATTAATTTAAAGGACCATAAATGTATTATTAAGTGGTAGTACTTTCTTATAACCTTATTTTAATTTAAAATGCTTATGCCATTGAAAATTGATGGCAGGTAGAATTATCCTAATTGAGTATGCATTCAATATAATTTAATGCTTTGAAATGTAAGGTAAGTTTGTAGATTTGTCCTTCAATGAACATAAATGCATGTATACATTTAGTAAAAATTAATTCAGACCATGAAATTTGATTACATTCTACAAAGTAAATATTGAAACAAAATTCGGTGACTATTGTCATCTCAACCCATTTCATTTTTTTACATTTGAAAGAGAATATGAAATGAAAACTCAAAATTCTATCTTTCCCTTAACTATACAACATACTTCATTGCTGATCCCCTTGAGATGTCTCCTCATGGCAATATCAGAAGCCATGGAAAAGAACTGGAGACACTTAAAGGGAGGAGGAATACAATCTTATAAAATTTCAACTTTGGAGAAAGAGGCCATCAATTTTTAAGGTACTTCAGGCTCTATTGCATCTACAGTGGAAATAGACATCAATTGTTTGTGTTCATTCTCATTAAAATACCTGTAGGCACTGTTATTGAATTTTTCTTTATTTTTATTTTATTTTATTTTTAAAGCCATCAGAGTCTCAGGTGAAACTTTACAAGCCAGAAGAGATAGACACCGTTATTGAAATGCTAGTGTAGGCTTTTGACTGAAAAGGAAGGTGGAGATTCTACTCCACTATATAAAACTAACTTTACTTCTTTTCAAGGCAAACCAATATATGTGAGGCACAATCTTTACATAATTCAAAAGTTTATGAATCTTGCATGTGAAAATTACCTACAGCTCTTTGGGCCTGCTCTCTCTTTCATAAAATAGAGATAATGATATCCTTTTTTATAAACCTGCTGACAGTTGGAAAGCAAAAAGTA
Organism: Arctocebus calabarensis; assembly: GCA_963573935.1. Classification (NCBI taxonomy): domain Eukaryota; kingdom Metazoa; phylum Chordata; class Mammalia; order Primates; family Lorisidae; genus Arctocebus; species Arctocebus calabarensis. The sequence goes on from CAUYON010197882.1 coordinate 8,103, forward strand.
CACAACCCTGTTGGTCTTTAGCCAATGGCCATTGATGACTGCTGCTTTTATTAATTCCATAGTTTTCACCTGCAATTCCTGATCTTCCTGAAAATTAGTGAGAATATATTCATATAATTGGGTCACTTTAATTGCTCATTTTAATCCATATCAGTAATGTACAAAATTAAATTTAAAAGTAACTAGATACCAGATTACAATTCTTTTTAAATATTTTCAGACAAATGTTCAAAATATCTAAAAATATTGGAAAAGTTACATTATTCATATTCTGGATATATAAGGTTTCTCAACATTTTCTACTTCAGTATCCCTATTAGCAGAAGAGACTAGGAGTGTATTAAGAAAGGCTTGCAACAAACTGAACAGCTAAGACCAATTATAGTACCTTGTAATACTATCTTAATTGTGCTGAGAACATTTGCCAGCACTTAAACCCTGGTTTGTTCTGCCATTTCTTCATACTTTCATAAGATGTGGATACACAACAGATATTTCCAATCAACAAATATTATAGTTTAAAACTCAGGTTTCACCTCAGGATCTTATTAATTAGCAAACCATTTATGGATAATGATATAGATGATTTAAAAACTAGGTACAGGAAAATCTCTATGATTGTCAATTTGCAATTTAGACAATGAACTAACATAGATATAATTGAGAGACTACTTCTTTTTTCAAAAGTTATCCCAAAATGGTGTTGGAAAAAATAACATGCAAATTTCAATTGAGATGCTTTAAAGCAGATATAATTATGTTTTCTAAGAACATGCACATATAATATTATAGCATTCTTCTTTCTAGAATGCTTTATCTTATATTTCTTCCTCTAATTCAAATTATTTTTAAATGATCTGTGCTTGAATTGCAAATAGGATCTGAATTAAAATAAATGCAAGGGAATGCCATTTTTCAAAGGGCTATGCATTGCACCCCTTAGCCAGCGACAGGACTGTTTGCATGTTTTAACCAGATTTGAGACTTGAACAAATGTGGTGAAGAGTTATAGGAGCTCATCTCTGTGGAAACTGGCAAAGCAACAGATGCTGCTACTGGAAATAGCTGGAACTTTGGAATCTTTAGATAAAAAACATTTTGTGAAAAAAAAGATTTATTCTATGCATTGATTCACAGATTTAAAAGAGTATACATTATTGTTTAATGCAATTTATTCGAGAGTCAGGATGTCTCTTTAAAACGTCAGAGGCAATGTAGTCCCACCTCTTTATTTTCAGCATTTCCGTTTCCTGAGTCTGCCTTTACCTGGCACTAAGTTCATCCCTATAACTGAATTCGATGTTCATTCAAAGAACACGTCTTAACAGGTTTTCAGTGAAAATGACAAACTGAGTTGTTATTTGACAAGCTCTCAATTCAACATTTAGAATATTTCTGACTCAGTTATTTTCCGTTATTTCTCCTGACCAGAGATGGTGGGAGTGTCACTCACATGAAGTGGGCAGGAGATGGTTAAAAACAATATAACCTCAGACCCAGGGGAATGTCTGGGTGCAGTGACACAGAAAATATCCCACAATCAATAACTTTAGCACAGTGGAGGCTTTATCAAAAGCTTATCCAATTTTGAAGTTGCTTTGGAGGGAAGGGGGTGAGGAGAGAGAAAGAAGAGAGAGAGAGAGATGGGAAATGGATAGCATTCTCCTATAATGGTTGTTGCATCTTATCACATCCATTGAACAAAAGCAAAAAAATAAAATAAAAACAAAAGCCAATCTCCTTCAGTTAAGCCATGTAATGGTAAGAACTGTACAAGGCTGCGTAAGGTTATGTGCCAGGTATGTCTTTAAGCATTTAGTATGTGTTGTTTTGAATCCTCACAACTCTTTGAAGAAGGACCTATTATCCTCTTTCCTGGTTTCTAGAGGTAGAAACACAGTCGCAGGGGCTACCAGAAAGTAAAAGCACATAGAGGTGATGAAGCTGGAATCTGAATTTCAGAAACTGGGCTTGCGAATTGCACTCTAAAGCATGACACTCAGTCCCTGTGCTCCACTGCCTCCCTAGAAAGGCGTAACTACTGAGTCAAAAGAAGGAACAAGAGGGAGGTTCAGCAACAGAAATACAGTTAATAAGTATTAAAGTGTCAACTTCGGGTACAAGAGCATCAAGTGTGTGATTTTTATGGTGAAGGTGACCAGATTTGTTACAATAAAGATGAAAGCACAGCATGAAAGAAATCACCATTTTTACAGAGAAAAACACCAGAGGAATTTTGCGTAACTCCTCCAAGTAAGGTCTCTGGTGCCAGATAACCCTGGGGCCACTCGTCAGCTCCCTCACCTGTGCTATTTAACTTTGGGAAGGCGTTTTTGCTTTTCTAAACCTCAGTTTTTCTAATCCTTAATAATAATAGTAGAACCTATGTTCTATGATCTTTGGGATGTAGTATGTAAGATATTGTATACATTGTATTTAGCAATGTGGATAAATAGTGTATTTATTATAGTTACTATTACCTGAGGAAAAAGTATGAAAAATCAAAAATATTAGTAGACATTTAACAAATAAAATAATGAATGAATCATCTTGCTTTGGAACAGGAAAGAATATTCTTATGTTCCTCTGACTGTATAAAATGGCTGATTATTGACGGGATAAATAACGGTGACAATGTCTATTACTTATTGAATTCTTAACAGTGTGTCAAATGTGCTGAACATATTTTAAATATAATATTATCTCATTAGGCATGTATCAATGCAGCAACATTGCAAATAAGATTTTATTATTTCCATATTTCAAGGAGAACTCTGGAGCTTCAAGAGTCTAGTAACAGACAGTAGGTAGCAGAGGTGAGTCCAAAACTCTCACCAATTCCCAAACCTAAGCTCTTAGCCCATAACTTTACTTTATCATGACTTCCCTACTGGGAGCATACTGACACCTAATCTCAAAATTAAAAATCAGTATCATTTGTACAAATATCTATATATATATATTTATGGGGATATATGTGTGTACACATATACATATTTGAGTTTATTGGTTAAGTATATTATACATTGTTCATTTCCAATATGGTATCTATAGTTCTCATCTACATTCTAAATAAATAAAACGTTTAAGTATCACTAAAACAATCTGAACCAAGAAGATTCTATAGGACAATCCTAGCAGATATTCTGCTGTCCAAAGTAAGCAGGTCCTGTCTGTCCTGGAGACGATTTACATAGAGAATAAGGCCAAACTCACCTAATACCAAGCACTAAACCCCAGCTCTACCACTAATTAATGTGTGACTTTGAAAAAATTGCTGAATCGCTTTAAACCTTAGTTTCATCATTTATAAATTGAGTCTGGCTCTGCTGATGGATGTTGTGAGAATTACATGAAAGTAAGTGACACTTGTAAACTGCATGAAATTCAAGTATGGGTCATTTTCTCCCAGAAGAGTCCTTGGAATACAGGTTGTATGACTAGAACTTTCCTTTATTCCCATGGGCACACACACACCCCCGAAAGAAAAGTCAAAAATGTAACCCCATAAAACATTTTTCCTTAAATCTATTTACTTTGTCAATTTTTTCTTCAAATTGGCAGTTGTTTTTATAAATGAATCAGCTAATAGCTCAGGATGCAGAGCATGTTCTATATTACAAAGTAATTTCCTAGTTCATCCCACATACTGCTCTGAGAATTGCTGCTGCTTCCCTAGAGTAATTCCCAGATTTCACCTGTCCTCAAGATGTAATAACTACAAGCCTTGCTTGTCATTCTCTGCATGCTTCCTACTGTGTTGTACTGAGCTAAACCCAGATTTACACAGTAAACTTTCTGATGAAGCTGATTATGTTTTTTCTTATCTTGTTTATAAAACATAAAGACACTGTGTATATCACTGTTCAATCATACCGAGGTTACTGGAATCAAGCTCTTCTGGGATATAGGTTGCAAAATTAAGAATACATTAGTCATTTCGAGGTTTGACAAGACAGGCTTTCAGAGAGAAGTAGATGTTTCTGGCATTCACTCAATCCATTGTTATCCTCTATTTTTATAGCCGTTGGTCATAAAATGTGTTCTCAGACATAAGTTTGCCATTATTACTTAAACTAGGCCAAAGAATTCTATTATAGTATAAATAGATGAAAAGAAGAAATACTCAATTATGTTTTTTGGAAAACAAAATTTTAGTAAGAAATTCAAAAGAAAATAATTTAAATAAAATACTTCAGGTGTCTAAGTTCTTAGAACCAAAGAAATAATAGATTTTTAACATGACCAAAAGAACAAAATGTTAGACTTTCCAAAAGAAATGTAAGACAGATGCTAAGGATCCATGGCAAGTAGAAAATATGACAAACGATTCATGATCATATTGGTGAAAACATATTTAGGAAGGACAAACTAATGTTGAGCAAAAGAAGATTGTATTTGAATACAAATTTGAGATGGTTCCTGTTTGAATCATTTGCTATTAGAAAGATGTTGGGCGTGTTATTTTAATTATCTTTAACCTTGGTCACTATAAAATATAGGTAATAGTGAGGGGTAATGTTATCTAATTAAAAGGTTGCTGTGACTATAAATGGGGCAGCCTATTTATAGGGCTATCGCCAGGTAAATAATAAAAGTTCAATCATTGATGCCAAATATCAATCATTATTATTATTAAGGTTCCAATTAGTTAAAAGGTAGGTTTAAATATACGATGTATTTTAAATGATTCTTTAATAACTACCTCATTTCTCAGAAACAGCTCAAAGAAAATGCAATAATTTTCACCTTGTTTATTTATGAAAATTTGATATAGATCATGTTGCCTTTACTTATCTGGAAACTGAGGAAGGGCATTTAAGGACCTGAGTCAAATCCACTATCATTGTCAAGCTGGGCTGCCCTGAACAAATATGACTTCACTTTGTAGTTGCAACTGCTTTCCCCCAAATTCAATTAATTTCTCCACTGTTTTTACAAAGCACAATTTTCAGCACTTCACTTTTACTTTATAGAGATATTAACTAAATTTGCCAGGTTTACTTGTAACTATTATTCCTTTCATCTAACCCAGTGGAAATGTGCTTTCCAGTACCAGCATACCTTTTCCTGCTTTTTCTTTATGGCACCTATTAAGTAATGTATCCTTGCATTGTCAATTATACAATAGCTCCCTAAACCGTTCATGCTATAATTTCCTACTAATAAGTTATGATTTTTAGCTTCTAAAAATTTTGTCTATATAGGAATAATAAATCCAATTACTGTTGGAGGATACTTCTTATGTATAAGACTGACATCGGAAATGATATTTTCAAAAGGAATACAAGAAAAATTCTAGCTGAAAGAAAAACAAATGGAACATCTTTCAGGGGATGCTGAAATTTAATTCTTTCAGAAAACATTGCCTGTAGTTATAGGGAAGAAAACTTTTTGAAAAATTATATGAAGCAGTAACATATATGTTAGCTTTTCTAAGTGTTACATCAAGTTACAATAATTAAATGTTTAAATTAATCCCTGTTTGTAAAAGATACTCTAAAAATGCTCCTTTACACTGTCATGTTTACAATATGATAATAAATAAATTTATAAATAAATCACAATTTAAACAATACATAAATAAACTCTCTACTTTCTAGTTGTCTTTCTAGTTTCTTTAAAATCTAGTTCCCAGTACAGTTTTATTTCTTAAAAATCGTAATAACAATAACCACAATACAGAGTAAAGGTATGTACCAGGTCTTAAGTATTTCAATGTCAATTACCAGGCAAATCACCTTCCTACCCACTGTTCTTTTTCTCACATGATTGATAAAGATACAGAAGTACAGTAAGGTGAAGTTACTTGCATAAATACGGAAGACAAAGAGATGGGTGTGGTTAAGATACAAACTCAAGCCCTCAATTCCACAGCCAGCCTTTTTAACTCAATGCAACTCAACTTTGGTTTTCTTTTGAATGATTGATGTTTCCACTAGAACAAAACTGTTTTCCATTCATGTGACACAGTCCATGCTGGTTCAACCGCCTGGCATATCCTTTTCCACCTTTCCCCCTGTAGACGTAATTCCTCCCGTTCAAAGCTCAGAGCAAATGCCTTTAATTTTGTGAAGCCTTTTCTGATTTTTCTATTTCAATGTATTGCATTTTACATATGCTATTTTCACACACACACATGCACCCACACACATCCATACACACATCCTTGCCTTCTAGGTAGTATAAATGTCTCAAAGACATACATATTTAGGTTTAGTCAGTACTATTTAACCTCTAGTTACTTATTAAACATCTTTCTGCCAGGCAGTCTTCTAGGTGCTCAATTAAAGGTGCTTTTGGCAACAGAGGAAGGACCAACCCTCCCAACTTCCATTTTAAATCTGGTCTTGAAGAGGAATAGCAGTTTGCCATGTAGTACATATCCACAATGATAAATAGACACATTCTGGGATGGGGAGAGAGCACAGGCAAAGCATGAGCAGTTTGACCTGTTCTAAGACAGCTCCAGTTAGTTAATTCATTGCTACAGACACACTTCAGGTCAGACTAAGGTTCTGAAGGGAGCTCTTATCCACTTTACCCATCTCCTTACCCGGCATTGTGTCAGAGATTAGAGATAGATGCATTCCCAAAGAGAGACAGTGGAAGAGCAGAGGAAGAGGAAAAATGGGATGGTTAAAAATGTTGGCAGAGATGGAGTCAACTTTTTGAAGGATACAGTTCTTCCACTGCCATCACTATACTATTCTACTTCACAATCAACACTGAGGGTCACTAATGAAAATGCAAGGGACGTGATTATTAATGAAACAGATACATGTGTCATATGCCGGTTTGGATTATCTTCTGTGCTTTTAAGATGATGATATATTCATCCGCTCCACACATAAACTCAAAAATTGACTTGGAAATATCTACACTAAGGGCTTCTGCTATTGTTAGTAAAGTGGGAGGACAGAATACAAAAATAAATTACATATAATCACAATTCAAATTATGACTCTCTCATGCCCAGTGAAGCAAGACGTACTTCCTGATAAATCATATTCAGTGATAACCTGTTAATTTTTTCCTTACATCTTTGTAAAATTAAACACAGATACATGTCTATATAGATATATTTGCTAAAGAGTGTGGTGTTATTTGAATTTAACCATGAAGCCATAGAATGATTGCTTTAACTGGACATTTCTGATGCACTTGAATACATCACCTATATGGGCTTTAAAGTTTTGGTGAAATGTTTGTCCCTCATACAACTATAACTGATCACTTTATGAAATGCAGTATATATGTTTTTACCTGACAATACAAAACTTGTTTTCCCCAAACCCATGAATCTTGCTTTTTATGTAGGCTGCCACATTTTTTTAAATCACAAACTATAGCTATTTTTTAACATCTCCTTTGGCAGAAATTCAAATACATTTTGTTTGCTTGCAGGCTTAGAACAGAGCTTGAATAAATATTTGCCATTCAGCAGTTGTTCTAGTTCTATGCTTTGCAGTAAAGGTCATAGAATTTTGCTTCTAATTTTGCTGTTATGCTATTTATAGAGTCTAAGTGAAGAATAAATTTCCTATAATTTTATAGAAACTATTTCTGAGTGCCTTTTATATTGGTTGTGAAAATATCCCATCACACTAATGATCACAAGTATAAGATATTTCAGCACCTACATTTTCAAAGAAAAATGAATAATTGGTCTGAACATGTATATCCAAGTCCTATGAAGAAATTTAATTTTCTGCCATTACATAAACATACATTTAAATTCAAATGACTAAACATTTTCCTAAACTAGATGGTTCCTCTTCTCTTTAGATATTGCTATAATTTACTTTAATTTCATGCATAGCCTAAAAAATCATATAAAGAAAAAAGTCAGACATAAAAATTCAGAGACAAATAGCATATGAGATGAAAAGAAGTGACTAAAAAGTCAAAGATATAAAAATGCTGAGATAAATAAGACATAAATATAAGATAAAGACAGTGATTTCCCCCAAATCAATATTTTCACAAAAGAAAGGATAACCAAACTTTATGCTAAAATGTAGCTCAACTACTATGGAAATCTACATTTCTCCCAGTTTTTAAAGTGAAAAAAAAGATCTGTCTACAAGCATTTTGTTAACATAGTGAACAAAGAGTACGAAAGGTAAAATTCTCAAATAGTCTGGGGACATTTTAGAGAAATTTTGTGATATATATTTTTGCAGAATGTTTTGACAGTTATGAATAGAATTATCCACGTTATTTAAATGCTGCTAATTTACACATATAATATGTAAATATTCTCAGGGTTCAAAGGGTTGTTAATATTTCAAAATAATCAGGTCAGTTAACCTATCTGCAATATTGGAAATCAAGCTCTCTGTCTCAACTTTGAAATCATTAGACAGAAATAGTAGTTGGTGAATAAAAGGTTTATGTTGTGGCCACATATATAGACATAGGTATTAAATTCTTGTCATTCAGAATCCTAAACTACATTCTTACATGTTGTGCTAATTTTATAAAATATCCTTTGAGCTAAAGATATGTATTCTCAAATATATCACTTTTTAGACATCAAAAACCAAGAATTGGAAAATAATTTAATGTCATACAGTTATTTCAAGTAATATTTTCCTCTACCTAATAAACGTTTCAAAAGTTAGCAAGGTAATATTCCAATTATCCTGAAAAATGGACTGTATGTGACTAAATTGTCTTTTACATTGGTTGTCACAAGTATTACAATTATTCTAAGACTATTTCATTCCCTAGCTCATGCCTTTGCTTAATAAAAGTTCCAGAGGAAAGAAAAATGACAGGGATTTGTTTGCATTTAGGGATGAATAAAGAATAATGGAAATATTTTATGCCAAATGGTTGGCTGAAGAACAGTGAGTTTTGTTTTAGATATATTACTATAAAGTGAGATAGTCTATAATATTCTCATGTAATATTTACTGCATATATAGTATATGGTAGCTTCTGTTCTAAAAAGTTTAAGTTACTTGCTTTCAAAATCCTAGTAATATACTTAAAATTTTCTTTTTCAAATGAAAAAATGTATACTTAAAAAAAATGGGTAAAATACCTCAACAAATACCTTACCAAAGAAGATAAATGGATGGTGAGTAAGCATATGCAAAGACACTCCACATCATTCGGAAATGATGTAATAGTGAAATATCACTACATAACTATTAGGAAGGTTAAAACCCCAAACACTGACAACACCAACTACTCCTAAGTATGTGGAATAACAGAAACTCTCATTCATTCCCAGTAAGAATGCAAAATGGTATAGCCACTCTGGAAAACAGTTTTCCAGCAGTTTCTTACAAAACTAAACATATTATTACCATACAAACCAGTAATTACACTTGATATTCACTCAATGAGCAGAATATTTTTATGCCCTGCCAAAATTCTGCACCAAAACGTTTATAACAGCTTTATTTAAATTGGTAAAACTTGGAAGCACTCAGGGTGTTCTTCAGAAAGTGAATGGAGAAACTGTGGTACATCAATACCATGGAATATTATTTAGTGATAAAAATAAATAAGCTATCAATCCACCAAAGGACATGAAGGAACCTTAAATGCAAATTACTTATTGAGAAGCTTATCAACTACATAATCCTGTGGAAAGTGCCACAACTACAGAGCCAGTACAAAGATCAATAATTTCTAGGGGTGTAAGAAGAGAGAGAGATGAATAGGTGTTAACAATGGAGATTTTTAGGACAGAGAAACTATTCTGTGTCTACAGTGGTGGATACTTGTCATTATATATTTGTTAGGACTCCAAATGCACAATGTAGAGAATAAAGCCTTATGTAAACTATGAACTTGAGTTGCTAATATTGGGTGGTGTTGGTTCACTGTTTTCAACAGAGGCACCACAGCGTGCTGGAAGTGGATGCTGGGAGAAACTGGGATAGGAGAGCACAGAGCTCTCTGCACGTCCTGCTCAATTTTGACTGATGTAAGTCTAAAACTTCTCTAAAAATTAAAGTCTATTTATTAAAAAAATAACGTTTTAAAAGTTTAAAAGGCAAAAACAAACAAATACCCACCCTATACCTAAGAGAGGTTATGTAACTTGCTTGCTCAAAGCCTCACATCTAGTAAGTGACATAGAGACAAAGTCACACTCTTTTTATTCTTTGAGTTAACTATTATTTGTCAAAGTACCTTTACATAGCAAAAAAGAAAAAATATATTTAAATAAATATTTACCCCCAAACCTATTTTATTATCTAACTATTTCTAAATTTTGGGTTATAATAATTTAAAAAGTTATGGTTAAAGAGATTGAATTAACTTTTCTTTTCTTTTTTTTTTTTTTTTAATTTTTGTAAGACAGAATTTATTCACAGAAAAGAAAGAAAAGAATACAGAAAACATTAAGGCATCTGTTAGAGGGAGAAAATTCTAGTGGGGAGAGAGAAGCTCTCTCCGTTT
>CAUYON010197893.1:0-16489 GCA_963573935.1 Arctocebus calabarensis
TTGTGGCGGGCGCCTGTAGTCCCAGCTACTTGGGAGGCGGAGGCAAGAGACTCGCTTGAACCCAGGAATTGGAGGTTGCTGTGAGCTGTGATGCCACAGCACTCTGCCTAGGGTGACAACTTGAGGCTCTGTCTCAAGAAAAAAATAAATAAAATAAATAAATTTAAGTTGTGTTTTATGGCCACAAATGTGGTCCGTGCTGGTGAATATTCCATGGGAACTTTAAAGAACGGTATTCATTCCACTGTTGTTGGATGAGGTTGTCTATAGATGTTGATTACGTATCCAGTTGACTGATAGTGATATTGGATTTGCCCATTTCTAATAAAGGGGTATTAAAATCTCCAACTATAATAGTGGATTCATCTACTTTTTGTAGTTTGGGGGTGGTTACAGTTTTTGGCTGGGACTGGGTTTGAATCCGCCACCTCTGGCATATGGGGCCGGCGCCCTACTCCTTTGAGCCACAGGTGCCACCCTACTCTTTATAGTTTTTGCCTCATTTATTTTGAAGTTCTGTTGTTAGGCAAATACACATTAAGGATTGTGTGTCTTCTTGGAGAATTAACCTCTATGTTATTATATTATGCCCTTATTTATCACTGATAACTTTCCTTACTGTGAAGTCTATTCTGTATGAAATAAATATAGTTTCTGTTTTCTTTTGACTAGTGTTAGCATAGTATATGTTTGTCCATTTCTTTCCGTCCATTCGTGCTGTTATGACAAAATGCTATAAGTAATTTATAAAGGACAGAAACTTGTTTACTCATAGTTCTGTGGGCTGGGAGGTCCAAGATCAAGACACCAATAGGTTCAATTTTTGATGAGAGTCCCAATTTCTTCCAAGATGGTGGGTGGTGCCTTGGCCACTGTGTCTCAGAAGAAGGAAGGAATGGAAGGGCAAAAGGGGACGAATGTCTTTTATAAGGTAACTAATCTCATTCATAAGAACTTTGCCCCCATGACTTAATTACCTCATAATCTCAGCTCTTACTACTATCATATTGGCAATTAAGTTTAAGCATATGAATTTTAGGGAATACCTTCAGTGTACACCACCATCCATTTATTTGTAATCTCTATGTTTCTTTATATTTAAAATGCATTCTTGCAGACAATATGGTGTTGGGGCTTGTTTTTTGGTCCACTCTGACAATCTCTATATGGTTAATTGGCACATTTATTAGACTATTGACATTCTAAGGGATTATTGATAGAGATAGGTATCTACCATATTGGTTACTGTTTTGTCTGTTTCCCTTGATCTTTGTTCCTATTTCTGATTTCACTTTTTCTGTCCTTTGTGATTTTAATTGAGGATTTTATGTGATTCTATATTCTTTCCTATCTTAAGAGTATCAGTTAAACTTTTAAAACCACTTTTTTGAGTGGTTTTCCTATAGTTTGCAATATATATTTTCAGCAAATCTAATATATCCTTCTGTATCTTTCCGTGTTTGTTTGTTTGTTTTTGAGACAGTCTCATCACCCCAGCTAGAGTGCAAAAGTGCGGTCATAGCTTACTGCAACTTCAAACAATTGGGCTCAAGCGATCCTCCTGCCTCAGCCTCCTAAACAGCTGGGACAAAAGGCACACTCCACCACACTGGACTAATTTTTCTATTTTTTATGAGACAGCTTCTCTTATTCAGACTCCTCTTGAACTCCTAACCTCAAGCAATCCTCCTACCTTGGCCTTCTTAAATGCTAAGATTACAGGCATGAGCCACCAGGCTGGCCCTGGATCTTTATTTAGCTGTAAAATGAAATAGTTCATCCCTCACAGGTTGTTAGGAGGTTTGAATAAATGATATACTTGTACTCTCTGCTGGTGCTTCCCAAATTACTTACTTCAAGGGGACCTTTCCATCAGTGATCCATTTAAATTTGATCTCAGAAATAAACTTCCACACTCTGAGGTAAATATAACTGATGATGATTAAAGGGCTAATCCTCGGCTTTGTGCGGTGGCTCACGTCTGTACTCCCAGCCCTCCGGGAGGCAGGTGGATTGCCTGAGCTCACAATTCGAGACCTGACTCAGCCAGAACGAGACCCCCATCTCTAAAATATAGCCAGGAGATGTGTTGGGCACCTGTAGTCCTAGCTACTCAGGAAGCTGAGGCAGGAGGATCACTTGGACGATAAAGAGACTCTGCCCCCCTCCAAAAGGGTTAATCCCCTAGGTGAACGAACAGAACGTTTATTATGTTGGGAGACAAAATCCAGTTAGGCCAGTTAGGATGTGCAGGCAGCCGGTAAAGAATAGAACTGTTTTGTGTTGGCTCTGCGCCTGTGGCTCAACGGGCTAAGGCGCCAGCCACATACACCTGAGCTGGCGGGTTCGAATCCAGCCTAGGCCTGCCAAACAACAATGACAGCCGGGTATTGTGGCGGACGCCTGTGGTCCCAGCTACTTGGGAGGCAGAGACAGGAGACTCGCTTGAGTCCAGGAATTGGAGGTTGCTGTGAGCTGTGATGCCACAACACTCTATCCTGGGTGACAGCTTGAGGCTCTGTCTCAAAAAGAAAAAAACAAAAAAAACTGTTTTGTCTTGCCTGCAGTGTTTGGGGAAAAAGAAATTAAGTTAAATGCTAATGTTTAAAAATCAGGATATTTCATACTGACATTTAGATTTAAGACTTCTAATTCTATCAGGACCACTATCAAGGGGAGTGAGTATCTGGCTACCCCTTTAAAAGAGCACAGGCCCTCAGGGGGCAGGACTGGGCGGACAAGAGGCCAGGCATTTAAAGCACTCTGCATCAACTGGAGTGTCGTAAATGAGACCTACTTAATTCATCCTGTAGCAAAGTGAAGCTGAGTGCTTTTACAGACACCTAAGATTGTCAAGCCCTCTGCTCTCAGCATTGCGACCTGAGTCAGAAGCTGAGGTGGTGGCCTGAATCAGCTTCACGGGGAACGCACGTGGTTGGAGCCTGCTTTTTCCTCCAGGGCGGAGCAGGGTCCAGCGGGGGCGCCTCCGAGACGCGGGACGTCCTCCTCGCCCAGTGTCCGCGGCGACCCTGAGCGAACCCGCCAGGGGGCAGCGCTGGCTCGTGCTGGGTGTCGGTCCGGCGGAGCCGGGAGCAAGGTCCGCAGCGCCGGGCCGGCGAGTTCACTAGTGGCCACGCCCCCTCGCCGCGGCCAATCAGCGCCTGCCGCGCCCCCGCTCGTCTGGTTGTGCCGCGCTCCGCGGGGCACCCGGGCCCGGTCGCGAGCGGACTGCTCGGCCATGGTGCGCGGCAGGGTCTCCCGGCTCTCGGTCAGCGACGTGCGCTTTCCCACGTCGCTCGGGGGCCACGGCTCGGACGCCATGGTAAGCGCCGACCGAAGACGCGGGTGCACTTAGGCGCGCGCGCGAGGCGGGGTTGGGGTGCCCCCGGGTCCCGGGGAGGTTTCCAACTTTGGAAATCGCGTTTCTGTGAAGTGGGAGGCGGGCACAAGGGAAGATAGACAGTGTAAGTATCCAGAAACTGTCCATGCTCCTGGGTTTTCTTCTTGTCTGTACTTTTTAACTCTCTTTCCCATGGTTTACAACGTGCTGGTTTTATATGTAGGATTCACATTTTGCTGGAAACTGTAGGATACATAATATGCAACAACAGCAAAATGGTTTTGTTGGGTCCCCACGAATGAAACCCTAAAATACAGAGCTGGCTGGTTGTGTGCCGAGGACTTGAAGGGATTTCTGGGGATGAGGCCAAAAGGCCCGAGGCTGGGCGTTTTGAGTGGTGGTCCAACTTGCTGAGTGACTTAGAGAAGACCTAAACCTCTCTGGGACACGTGGGCCCATTTAGGAAATGAAGGTGTCACAGGCTGATAAAACCAAGCACATGAAAACTCTGGGTCACTGAGAGGACGGCCTGGTGAAACTGCCTGCAAACATGGAAAGGATTTGTTGCAGAAAGAGTTATGCAAATGCCAGTCTTAAGAGATGTGATAAACTAACTTTGACTCCAGGACTTTGACTCCTATGGAATTGCTGAAGGGCTTTTTCAAAACCCTTACTGAGAATTGTTCAAAAGACCCTCTGTGGCCCCTCCCCTTACCCCTACATCCAGTGCAGGAGTTCCCAAAGATAGTAGGAGACTTAACTTTGGGAGTCTTAAGGGAGCCTGTACCCCACTGGCCCCTCTGTGATGGCCACTGTAGAAAAACAGTAAGGAGTGAGAAACATCAAATGCTAGGAAAATGGTCCTATAAGGAGGAGGGGGAATGGGGTCAGAGACGGATCCCCAAGGACTCTAGTTCACACTGTAATATTTTACTTTGTAAACTGAGTGGATGGATAACAAGCTGGTGTCCTTTACATTATCTGTGCTCTTTGTGGACCCAAAATGTTTTCATAAAGGCCTCTCATTAAAATGTGCTAGAGGAAAGCTGCAGTGGTTCACACCTGTGATCTAGCTCTCTGGAAGGCCGAGGTAAGTGGATTGTTTGAGCTCAGGAGTTTGAGACCAGCCTGAGCAAGACTAAAAATAGGGAACAAAAGTCAGATGTAGTGGCATACACCTGTAGTTCCTGCAACTTGGGAGACTGAAGCAGGAGGATCACTTGAGCCCAAGAGTTAGAGGTTGCTGTGAGCTGGACTAATTCCATGGGACCTGAGCCTGCACAACAGAGTGAGACTTTGTCTCAAAAAAAGAAAAAAAGGAAGAAAGAAATGTTCTAAATAAGCAGAGTTCTTACATGCAGAAGAAATGTATCTTTTTTTCTGAGATTAAGTTCTTCCTGCTTTTTAAAATCCTTATGTGTCCTTTCTAATAGAATATTATGGTAAATGACTTTAAAATACCTAGTTGGGTATCCTTCATGGAATTCCAAATGTTTGAAATTTTACTGACTTGTAAATTCTAACCACCCAATCGAGTGTAACCTAGAAACTGCCAGTGAGTCTTTAATTTTTGGAGTTTCCTTTTCAGCCTCTTTCAGCTTCAGGAGCCAAAGCTGGGCCAAACCCCGTAGTCACCAGCCTTTAGCACACGCCAGTCCCCTCTTCTGCCCAAACTGCACTGCCACCTTGCCTAGGATATTCTTCCCTCTCAGAGCCTTTGTGTATCTTCCCACTGCCACAAAGCTCCCTCCTCTTCGACCCACTAGCTCAGATGCTATCTTCATAATGAAGCCTTTTTTCCAGCTTCAAGTGGGTTCAGCCAGTAGCCTTCTCTGCCTCTTTCCTAGTTTGCATCTTTCCCCAGGTGCCTAGCATGCTCTGCCTTACATCGTTAGCGTTCTCTCACCTGTGGCTTCTCAACCATGGGCGAGAGAACTCTATCGATGGCGTACCTGTACCCCCTTAGCAAATGCGCCAACTCTGATGCATGGCTGGCGCTCAGCAATGCCTGACACCGAATTCTCACCACTGTACTCTGACAGACACGGGTCAGACCCTTAAATGCAGGGATTTGAGTTCTGCCTCCATGGATGTGACCTTGGACAAGTCATTAGACCTCTTAAAATTTCATTTCCTCTTAGCCGAGCGTTGTGGCAGGTGCCTATGCTTCCAGCTACTTGGGAGGCTGAAGCAAGAGAATCGCTCTGTCTCAAAAAGAAAAAAATTTTCATTTCCTCATCTCTAAGATAGGGATGATAGTCCCTACTTTATAATTTTGTCATGAGGATTAAATTAAACTGTATAAACCTCATAGAATAGTAGGCGTAGCATAATACAAATTTTATAATAATAGCAACAACAGCAATAATTTTTTTGCCACAACTTTAGGCAAAATTATTCAATAGTCACATCCTATTTCCCTTATTAATGTGTTCAGATCTGCCTGGATTTCTGGGACCTCCGTTACCTACCCCCACACTACCTGTCCCATTTTGTGCCTTCCTGCACCTTTTGTCTCTCTGTCCCATAAAAGCCCCTGGGTGGCATAGTGCTCTCCCTTTCCTGGATGCTTTCATCTGCCTCTTTGCCATCCAGATGGTTTTGTCCCCCCAGGAATTCCCTCAAGTTCTGTTTCCTCACCCTTGAACATTAGATGTGCGTATAACCAACCACACTTTGTTTTGCTCACAGCCTGATAATCTGTGCTTCTTCTCGACTGGTTCTGCGAGTTAACCATTTCTCCCCTCTATATGGTAAATCTCTGCAGACAGACTTCTTATTGTTGTTTAAAAAACAAAAAACTTTGCATCTCCCAATCAGTAAGTGGCATTGAGTTTCATAACAATTGACTGGTAAACATTTGTTTTCAAAATACTGTCTGATAGTAGAAAGTTAAAATGGCATAGAACAAAATAAAAACAAAGGGTTGATTTGTGTCAGGACTTTACTTCTTCATTTTTTGCCAGTGGTCTCCTCTGAGCTTGTGCCATTGTATCTCCAGCTCTGCTGTGAAGTGCTACAAGGGAGATGAATCCAATTTTATGGAAGAGGTTTCTGAAACCTTGGTTTGGTCAATGTGAAGCTGCTTGTAAATGTAACTCTGTTCAAAGAACTGACAGAATGCAGGGCTAACGCCTGTAATCCCAGCACTCTGGGAGGCCAATGTGGGTGAATTGCTTGAGCTCAGGAGTTCGAGACCAGCCTGAGCAAGAGTGAGACCCTGTCTCTGAAAATAGCCAGGTGTTGTGGTGGACACCTGTAGTCCCAGTTACTCGGGAGGCTGAGGCAAGAGGATCACTTGAGCCTGAGAGTTTGAGGTTGCTGTGAGCTGTGACACTACGGCACTCTACTGAAGGTAAAAAAGTGAGACTCTGTCTCAAAAAAAAAAAAAGGCAAAAAAGAAAGAACTGACAGAGCTGTAAAAACTCCTGAATTTAAAATTGAGCCTTAAATTTGACCTAATAGTACCTGTTGAAGTAATTGGCATACTGCAGGAAGGCATTCTTTCATTCATAGCTCCTATGTTCTCTGGGGTACATAGTGGTTCCATCAGAGGAAGCTCTCTTTGCACAGTCCTGTGACATTATCTGTCCTTGGGACATGTCATTCTCCTCGTTATCTTCTGGGCCTCTTTCCTGCAGCACACAGACCCTGACTACTCCGCTGCCTACGTCATCATAGAGACAGATGCAGAAGACGGACTCAAGGGTTATGGAATCACCTTCACCCTGGGCAAAGGCACTGAAGTTGGTGAGTCGACCATTCTCTGTGGTTCCGGAATGCTTTTTACTTAGCTTTCAATTCTGACCTTTATTTTTCTTTGTCTATACACTGCTCAAAGTGAGTAAAAACAAGTTTTCATGGTTTGTTATTTGTTTTGTTGGGAGAAATTAGAAAGTGGCAGAATATGGCCTCTCTCCTCATAGTCTGCTATGGCCTAGTGCTAGCAAATCCTTGGATCTCAGCCCACTACTCTGTGTCAGAGGATAACTATGGCAGTGTTATTCCCTGCTTTTACCCCTCAGCTTTTACAACCTGCAGTAGCCAAGTGACCCAAGGTGATGAGAGGGAGGAGGTGTGAGCTTACATGGCAGGGCTTACTGTGATGGACACAGTCTACTCGCTTTTCAAAGTATTTCACAGCGAATTGGGTTCAACTTCACTTACTTTCATGGCCGAAAAGACCTTTGGTCCTGCCCAGTTTTAGACGTCTGGTTGGAGAAGAACAGACTCTTTAGGATACATGCTGAGTGATATAACATGTGTATATATGTGTGTGTGTGTGTGATTCTTTTATCTTTTTCCCATTTTCTTAAGAGAAGACACTGAATCTAACATAACCTTTGTCGGAGCTGCGTGTGATTTCTGTGATCTTGGGCCCTCTTGTTTCTTAGAGATAAGGAAACTGAGCCCAGGCAGGTACCTAGCAAGTCACAGCAGAACTCCCTAACTCCCAAAGGACTTTCTCTTCAGAACTCTTTATTTGGTGTGAAGACAGGGAAAGAGAAATTTCTTATTTTGATGACAAAGGAGGAAAATGGCAGATTCTGGTCTCAAAATCCGAATTCCTGCTCATAAACAGAAGCACACAGCTTTTGAAAGGTCTGATCTCATAGCAGAACTTTTAAATGCAATGCTTTTTGGATACATAATACATCCATGTGGTACAAAATTCAAGAAGTACACAAAGGTGATCTTTGCCAGACCAATTTTAATAAGTCATTGGTGGTTGAGGCCAAATGACGATAGATTGAAGAGTAATGGGCTGGGAAGGAGAGAAACAGATTATCTCCTTTTGCTGGTGATGGGAGACCTCTCCCACGGATATTTATCCTCTGGCTAGTTGTAGAATAAAAATCTACCCAGCTGAGAGATTTTAATGTTGTCGACCAGATAAGGAAAGCATGAGAATGTGTGTGTGTGTGAACAGCAAGGGAGGCTTCCTTGATCTCTCCGTGGATACCACCCAGGTGGCCACTGTTCTGACTGCTCTCAGCGCTGGCAGTGAGTCAACCAGCAGGACAGTCCTTCAGACTTCGTGAGTGCCCCTATGCATCAGGGTTCTGCCAGCCACCCCGAGAAGTAATTTTATGAGGTAAAGAAGACCCAAATCCCCTGTCTGAGGAGCATACCAACTTAATGGGGAAACAGACATAAAATAAATGATCATAGTGAAGTGTGACAATTGCTATTTTTAAAAAATGTGTACAAGTTACACAGAGAGAAGGGGTTTCTTCTCTTGGTCCAGGCAGCTCGGGGACGACTTCAAAGCAGTGGCAGTGTCTTGAGGTCAGAATAGATAGAAATTTGTCAGGCAGATGGAGGAGACCAGGCTGCCATCCAGTCGTCTCTCCCCCATTCAGTCAGTAATGTACTGTTAACGTGTTCCGCAGTGCAGTAACGTTCGTGAGCTATGTTCCAGGCTATTCTGTGGCTTTAATTGTCCCTTGCTTGTAAGTTGAGTACGTGATGAAGCCGTTGCCTGTCTCCATTCTGCAAACCGTACAGCATGGCCCTCTAAGGTTGCACAAAACTCAGGGAGCTCACAAAAGATGTTATGGGGCAGGCCATTGGCACCGCTCTCTGTCAACAGCCCGACCTGTGAACCGTGCTGACTTGGCCGCACACAGACAGGAAGCTCGTCTGGAAGGGGAGCTGAGCTCAGGGTCTGGGGGCTTCACTGACCCTCTCCCCTCCCCCAGCCCCACCCAGCTGTCCTGGTCCTCTGGCAGGAGTCAATCGATATCTCTTCACGACTCCAATAATGGTTCTTTTGGGCTAATGTGGTTGGCTTCCGCCTTTTTCCGACCACAACGAGACAGAACCTGTTTTAACTTTAACCTTACTACTCACTGGAGTCTCATTAAATATGCTGTTACTCAGCCCTCTCATGTTAAAGAAAAATTCCATTAGCTCATCCTGGTTTTCCTGTGGCCTTTCTTAGCTTACTGACCTGATCATTCTATTATGATGAATAATAAGAAGAAAATAGTGCACTTTCCTCCCTACTGTGGAGAGAGTCCTTATGTGTGAGAGAGAAGGAAGGTTGGTTTTTAAATGTATGGAAGATGCATAGAATAAACCATTGGAGGTTTTTGTACCATTTGGGGGCATTTTTTTCAACTCATGTTTTTATTAAATTTTCTTAAATAATCATTCATTTCCTCCTTCTTTCTTTGTTTTTTTTAAATACTTTATTTTTTTCAGAGAAGTTTTAGGGTCACAGCAAAACTGAGTGGAAGTTAGATTTCCCATATGCCCTAGTCCGTGTACATCCATATTATCAACACTCCCCACAGAACAAGCTATTTGTTACAACTGCTGAACCCACGCTGACACATCAGAATCAGCCCAAGTCTGTAGTTTACAATATGGCTCACTCTTGGGGGTGGAGATCTGTGGGTTTGGACATGTATAATGATACATACAATGTAGACCAAGTTAGTTTAAAAACAATAGGAAGAGAAAGAGATAAGGCCAGGAGCACTGACTCGCACCTGTAATCCCAGCACTCTGGGGGGCCAAACCAGGTAGATTGTTTGAGCTATGAGTTCAAGACCAGACTAAGCAAAAGCAAGACCCCATCTGTCCTAAAAATAGAAAAACTGAGGCAAGAGGATCACTTGAGACCAAGTTGGAGGTTGCTGTGAGCTATGAGGACACAGCACTGTACCCAGGGCAACAGCTTGAGATTCTGTCAAAAAAAGGCCAGGTATGGTGGCTCACGCTTATAATCTTAGCACTCCAGGAGGCCTAGGCGGGTGGATTGCCTGAACTCTCAGGTTCGAGACCAGCCTGAGCCAGGGAGAGATCTCGTCTCTAAAAATAGCCAGGTGTTGTGGTCGGTACCTGTAGTCCCAGCTACTCAGGAGGCTGAGGCAAGAGAATCACTTGTGCCCAAGAGTTTGAGGTTGAGGAAGGGAAGAGAGGGAAGGGATAAAAAAGGAAGAAGGAAGAGAGGGAAGGGATAAAAAAAAAAAGGAAGAATTTTTAAGTAGACCGAAAAAAGAGTCTTAAGTGCTCATGTCAATACTCAGGCTCAGACATGTGGGGTCATCCACAGGCTTTACTGCACGTCCCCCAGGGCCCAAGGGAATTCAGGTGTCTGCGCAGTTAGAGTTCCAGGAGAAAACTCTGGATTTAATCAGCAAGAAGCCTTCAAGGCTAATATTTTCCAGGTGGATTTCCCACCCATCCCATCACATGTGCAGACCTGTGGGCTGCTCTCCACGCTGGAGTCTGACCACCACAACCCAAATTTCTACTGAATGTAGCACATTGTAGTTAACTTCTTACAGCAGCCTCATGTTGAGCAAGGAAAACCATATTCTAGAGACCAATATATTAGTGTTGCTTGTCCTAGATGTCTTAGAGCCATCAAAGATGAGGTCATCCTTAGCTTTTGTTAAATGCCCTTGTTACTGCCATGCAGACAAGAGGTGTGCTTCAGTCAGTGATTCATAGCAACAATCAAATCCGTGAGACGGAGGTTTGATGTGGAGAATAGCATACCTCACTCTGGGTCGCTGACTGACTCCTCAGGTTTTCTTTAATCCAAGAGCATCAACCATCAAGGAGCCAGGAGGACTCCATCACCTCCCAGTTCTAGGGGTGGAATGATTGCGTATTCCCTTAACAAAGGCCCTAGAGAGCCTGGAATGGCTGGTTTACCCCCAAATGCTTCATCCTACAACAAATCAACTCTCAGACAATCATCTGAGAATTGTCTCACACAGAGCCCAGGCGTGTCCTAAGAGCAGGTTTTTGTATTTTCAAAATGTTGTTCTAATAAGGATCTGATTGGTAATAAAACTATCTCCTCTACAACTGTCCTAATAAATGACCTAAAAATTTTAGTATTGAAGGAATGGCAACACCAAACAAGTTTTGAAAATGTTTTGCATACGTTACTTGCTTTGAAGCTAAGTCAATAACTTAATCTAATTATTTTGATCATTTACACATAGACTGAATGTTTTCTAGAATAGGCAAAGGATCGGATTGTCTTTCCATATTATTTGTTACTTACTCTTCATCTCAAATAATACAATAAAGCCTTCTAAAGTAAAGCACCAAAAATAAAATAATGGATAGTAATGCTGGCCCAAATTGAGTTTAACCTTCAAACTACTTATGAAAAATACATTATAGTATATCACAAGTAAGTCAATAATAATGCTTATGAAAAATAGTCTCATGTACTGTAACATTTTACATTTAAATATTGTGCTAATTTTAAATGAATTTCACTTAACCTTTTTTTTTTTCTTTTGAGACAGGCTCTCACTGTGTTGCCTGGGCTAGAGTGCAGTGGCATCATCAAAGCTCACTGCACTCTACCACTCCTGGACTGAAGGGATCCTCCTGCCTCAGCCTCCCAAATAGCTGGGACTACAAGGCCTATGCCACTGTATACCCACCTAGATTTCCCATTTTAGTAGAGACAGGATCTCACTCTTGCTCAGGCTGGTCTTAAACTCCCAATCTCAAGTAATCCCTCCACCTTAGCTCCCAAAGTGCTAGGATTGCAGGTGTGAGCCATTATGCCTATCTTCATTTAATTTTAATACTTTGTTAGGTTGTTCATTCATGGTATTTTCCATTTTTTTCTTTTTTTTAAATTCTTTAAATCAGATGTGGCTCATCCCTGTGTAATCTCAGTGCTTCAAGAGGCCAAAGTTAGATCACTTGAGGCAAGGAGTTCAGGGTTGCAATTAGTCATCCAATTTGAGTGACAAAGCAAGACTCTGTCTCTTAAAGAAAGAAAAGAAAAAGGTCAGAGATGTCTTATTCCTTAGGAATGATGAAGTAGCATGATTTGGCTTTTGATCTGATTGGCCAAACCCTTTGCAAAGTGAATGAGAAGATAAACTGGGAACATTATTTAAACTTTCAGATCAGTGCTTTTTGATGGTTTTCAATGACAACTAATCAAAATGTGTTTCCTCTACTCAGGAATTTTAGCTCGTTATATATATGGGTTAACAGTTATTCTACTTGGGTGATATACGTTATGACAACTACAAAAAACATATCTGGAGAAATTTTAAAAAGCATATACCTTTTGGATTTAAATTTTTTCATAAAATGTTCACATCAGTTTGTGGTGTTTTCATCTCTAACTTTACAGACTTCCTAAGAAAACATAAAAAAGAAATAAATCCTTTTTTAACAGTTGTCTGTGCTGTGAATGCCCTTGCCCACCACGTGCTTAACAAGAACCTCAAGGACATTGTTGGTGACTTCAGAGGCTTCTACAGGCAGCTCACGAGTGATGGGCAGCTCAGATGGGTAAGGGCCCTATTTTACAAAATGCTTTTATATGTAACATTACTAAGGGCTAAGGCAGTGGTTCTCAACCTCTGGGTCGCGACCTCTTTGTAGCAATGAAAATACATCACGGCATTAGGAAGGTTGAGAGCCGCTGGTTGAAGGTATCCATCGATAGCACAAAATGCGAAAATAGAGATGGGTTTACAATTTTGAAGTCAAACATTTTGTTCAGATGAATGAGAACTTGACCAATTTAGATCGTTAGTGTTTGAAGGTGATCAGCTTCTGTCTGTAAGACTTGGATATGATGAATTTGGATTCTGAGCGCTAGCTCTGTGCTCATAAGGACCTCTTCTCCCACTCCCCAAATTGGAAAAAGTGGTGTAGTGGATAATACTGAATGGGCAAGCTTTTTGTCAGAGACAATATGAGTTGTCAGGAGACATAGGGGGAGGTTATTAGGGAGAGAAACATAAGAAAAGAGCAAAGTTAAAAATGTGGAAAACCACAGTACCTGCCAGGAGTGGAGGTTGGCAATTGAACCATAAGTTCAAGGCAAGAAAAAGTGAAGTTCTAGAAGAAGAATTCTAACACAATAAGTTAAATCTAATACCTGGACTTTGCCTTTGTCTTGTGACACCAGGTTTATCTTTTCCTAACTCTGCTCGGCCTCCTGTCCATACACAGAGGAGGGCACAGGAGAATGTACTTTCCATATGGCCTTGGATTTCATTTTGTACTTTCTGCAAAACCAGTTAAACTCGCCTTGAAAGACGTCACATTGAAGAGGTTCCTACTAGCTGAACCCAGGGCAATTCAAGCATCAAACTAAAGATGATAGTGATGGCTTATAGCCTATTTAATAAAATAAGAATTCACAAGTACACTCAGAAATCAAACAACAAGGGAGAGCTCGTCATCACCGTAGAATACAAGCTAATTAATACAAGAGAAATGGCACATTAGAAAATCAGCATATTGTGGCCATCACAGCTATAATTAATTGAGGCAAGAGTCATCAATGGATGCTAAAATTTGGGGACAATAGTAACATCTTTACTTATAAAAGGAAATGGTAACCTCACAGAGAAAAAAGCAAATGAACACTAACTTACCCAAGTGGTAAAAGTTAAAAACCCTAGCAATGAAACAAAATAGCATCATCACTTATGTAGTATTTATACCAAAAAATGTATAGTCCAAATCTAATCATGAAGGAAGTCCAAGGCTAACCCATATTGAACAAGCTATGTCATCCTTCAGTTATGAATGAAGGGTGTCTGAGTCAACTGGCCTTTACTCTTTAAAACTGTCAATAACATTTGAAAAAGAAGAAGAAAAATTCTAGGTAAAAAAACAAAAGAGGCATGACAACTGAATGCAACATGGAATCCTGGATGAGATATAGATCAGGTTAAAATAAAGTTCATGATTGGGGAACTTGGCAGCATTTGCTTTCTGACTGTCTTTTACATATCAGTATTCTTTCAGTGTTATGATCCCTGGATGCCGTTGGTGTACTCTGGTTGTGTAAGAGGATGTCCCCATTTTAGGAACTACACATTGAAGTATTTGGTGTTAAAAGAGCATGTTATTGCAATTCTACTTTCAAATAGTTATGAATAAAGAAGTACATATTGTATATAAGTAGAACAAATATAGAGAAGAAAAGATGGGGGGTTTTCCTGCTATTTTTGCTACTCTTCTGTAGGCTAGAAACTATTTTTGGCCGGGGCTGGGTTTGAACTCGCCACCTCCAGCATATCGGGCCGGCACCCTACTCCTTTGAGCCACAGGCACTGCCCAGAAACTAGTTTATAAACCTTAACCTTTAAGTGAGTGTTCATTTCTGTCTTTGAATTCTTGAACTGCATTGCCCTAACTAGAAGACCCAACTGTCTTTTCCATTTCTAAGAAGTGCTGTTGTGCTTTGCTTCTCCATCAGATTGGTCCTGAGAAAGGCGTAGTGCATCTGGCCACGGCAGCCGTGCTCAATGCCGTGTGGGAC
Source organism: Arctocebus calabarensis (assembly GCA_963573935.1). Lineage (NCBI taxonomy): Eukaryota > Metazoa > Chordata > Mammalia > Primates > Lorisidae > Arctocebus > Arctocebus calabarensis. The sequence goes on from CAUYON010197893.1 coordinate 14,622, forward strand.
CTGTGGGCCAAGCAGGAGGGAAAGGTAACTCGTCTCCCAAACAGCCATGGCTCTGGGGAGCAGCACGACGGCTCTCTCTATCAGCCATCTAGAAAGGCAAAAACATAGCAGGCCCGCAGAAGGAAACACAGAGCATAGTGTTGTTTCTTTCTGGAGAAATACTGGCAGTGGTTAGGAAATTGTGGGTGTAGGAAAAAGAGGACGATGGTGGCAGGCACAGGCAGCTTTGGAGATGGTGGGCGGGCCAGGTGTCTGACAGCCAGAGTTTGTTGCAAGCTCATTTACTGTTAGGAGAAAAACAGGTTCTTTACACATATGTTCTACGAATCTTTTTTTCTTTTCCCTTCAAGCCTCTCTGGAAGTTGCTTGTAGACATGGTAAGTAGAATCATTAAGATTACAAATGTTTCTGTAAATGAAATGGTTTCATGCATTGCTTGCCTTTTGATAATCAGTACATATATTCAGGACTATCTGTTGAGCACTGTGGTAGTGATAAAGCCAAAAAAAAAAAACAAAACCCAGTAAAATACACTGTGACGTTTCTATATTAGATGTCACAGATGGTTGTCCTCATGCAGGTTGTCTGATAGTCTCCTTCCCCCATCTGGGACCTGTGATGCAAATTCCCTAAGCCTTTCTTTCCTAGCTGTGAAAAGAGAATCGTCACAACTTCTCTAAGAAGAACCTTAGAAGAACCTCATAGAATTAAAGCCAGTTGAGGAGAATGCTTCACAAAGCATGAAAAGTAAAACGTTAGTATTATGATATCATCTGGTGGAGTAGCGCCTGTGGCTCAGTAAGTAGGGCGCTGGCCCCATATACCTAAGGTGGCGAGTTCGAACCCCACCCCAGCCAAACTGCAACTTATATATTTATATGATCTGCTCACTTTGACTCCAAAAGCAAGATCAGACTGTTGCGGTTTCTGTCAGACAGTTTCAGCAGGGAAAGGGTTAACACCAAGTTGCAAACATACACACTTGGTTGTTTTCTTTCTCCTTGACCTGTTAATGGCAAGGATGAGCAGCCTGGCTGCTGAGGAAGAAAAACCTGAGCCGGTGAAAGGGGAGTCAGCTTCAGGCCCAGGCAGAGCTGACTTTGAATCTGGGCTTCTGACTGACTAGCTGAGTGAGCTTGAGCCTCTGACTGACCCACTATGACCTTCAGGTGCCTCATTGTGACGCCTTGGATAGTCACTGAAACTTGGTGGTCCACAAATGAAGGCCTTTGTTATTACTTAACAGCAAAATTAAGCAAAAGCAAAGAACACCATTGCCTTGAACATCACTGAACCAGTAGCCCTCGCTCCTCCTCTGGAGGATAGTGAAGACAGGACAGTGACATGGGGCCATCTGAAGGAGAAGGATTGGACCTCTTGAGCCACCATCCAGGCTCAAGATCAGCTATTCACAGGGGTGCAGGAGGTGGCCTCCCCACAGGAATGATCGGAGGGCCACCAGAAAGGTGCCAGAGATCCCACCTGTGGACTTTCTATTGTGAGGATTCTGTTCCCTTTCTTTCTTTCTTTTTTTTTTTTTTTTTGAGACAGAGCCTCAAGCTGTCACCCTGGATAGAGTGCTGTGGCATCACAGCTCACAGCAACCTCCAATTCCTGGGTTCAAGTGAGTCTCCTGCCTCTGCCTCCCAAGTAGCTGGGACCACAGGCGCCCACCACAATGCCCAGCCATTTTTTTTTTTTGGTTGCAGCCGCCATTGTTGTTTGGCAGGCCTGGGTTGAATTCGAACCTGCCAGCTAAGGTGTACGTGACTGGCGCTTAGCCTATTGAGCCACAGGCGCCGAGCCTGTTCCCTCTTTTAATGCCAATACTCTTTTTTTTGAAACAGAATCTCACTATGTTGCCCTTT
>CAUYON010197894.1:0-14612 GCA_963573935.1 Arctocebus calabarensis
TTGAGACAGAGCCTCAAGCTGTCACCCTGGATAGAGTGCTGTGGCATCACAGCTCACAGCAACCTCCAATTCCTGGGCTCAAGCGAGTCTCTTACCTCCACAGGCGCCTGCCACAACGCCTGGCCATTTTTTGGTTGCAGCCGGCATTGTTGTTTGGCGGGGCCCAGGCTGGATTCGAACCCGCCAGCTCAGGTGTATGTGGCTGGCGCCTTAGCCCGTTGAGCCACAGGCGCTGAGCCACTTGCTGCTTCTTCATACTTGCTGTTCTGCTTGTTGATGACATGTTAAAATAAGACATTCAAACCAGTGAGGAAGACAGTTCAAGTGGGGCTGCTTTGGCTGACGGTGTTTTAGGAGCATTGCCTTGGCTGTCTGTTCCCACTTAGAACTGGCTACAACTACTAATACAGAATATGTATTTTAAAGAATGAAAAAGGAGCCTGTACAATTTTAATTTCATTCACTGTAGATAGTAAATAAGACTCATAGGTCTTAGAAGATGGTACATTATTTTTTCTTTTCACAAAGAATGGGATAAATTTCGGCTTAGCAAAAATCAGCAAACTGCAAAAAGCATGTAAAATTTTAAAACTGTTGGTATAAATGTACGCTTTATACATAGCCTTTTCATGAAAACAAAGCTTGGAAGCCTCGCCTGTCCAATGATTTTTACTCAATTTTACTGATGATATAGTCACAGCTTTCTAATTGAAGAATTCCTGTAGGTATTTCCTGTTACAAACTTGGTACACAGATTTCTTCCTTCTTTTTCCTTTCTCCCTCCCTCCCTCCTTCCCTCCCGTCTTCTCTCCTTTCCTTCCTCCCTTGCTTGTTTCCACTTGATGCTAGGTGCTGTGTTCTTGCTCTCCCCCGATGGTCTTTTCTCTGCCTTCTGCCAGTCTTCTTGGGCCTCTCTTTGGGGTCTCTCTCTCCCCCTCTTTGGTGCCATCTCTGCTCACTCATCAGCCTCTGTCACCATCTTGCTTGCTGTGCCCTCTCCCCCCAGGCACCTGCTCTCAGGTACCACCTGATTTAGAGTTGACTGTGGAAGGAGGTCTCAGGCAGGCAGAATGACTCCTGTGGGCGCTGGAGGGAGGACTGGAAGGGCCTGGGCAGTAGGAGGTCAGCCCTGGGGGCAGCTGCCTGGCAGCCGGCTGCAGGAGCTCGCTGGAGTGAACTCCCCGGCTCCCAGAATATGCTGCATTTCAGTTTTCTTACTCAGAATCCAAGAGCAGTTCCTGGAATCTTTGTTGTTTCCATCACAAGAGTTTTGTGTGAGCCATTGGTCCCTTGGCTTGTGGGTTAAAGGAATATTTTACCATATGTTGTATTAGTATTAGTGAAGGAGGGTAATCCCAGACATTAATCCTTTATTTACCCTTTTCAAAACTATCTTATCTTCACTCTCAAACGAGCAACTATTTAGCTGCAGATTTCCTCCCCTTTTTGATAGAGTGGGATACCCCGATCCCTCCATCCCTCAGTAAACCCGCTGTCACCTGGGCAGGGCTCTAAACAGGATCGTTTCATTCTCCTCCCCTTTGGATTTTGGGGTCTGAACTCCATCTGGGTGGAGATGGCCAAGGGTGTCGAAATTCTTCCTGGTGGCCTTACCTGTAGAACTTGTGGGCATGGTCCCTGCGTATCCATCTGCTAGGACTTCGTCACAGGCAGGAAAGACTGTGAAATTCCTGCTCAGAGTTAACCAAAGGAAGCAGCGCTGAAGGGCTTCATTCTTCTGGCCTCTCCTCCTCATTAAAGTGTGTGAAGAAGCCTTGTTAGCTGTGAATTCTTGCTGACAGGCTGACTCAGGGTCAGGGTGGATGGTAAGGAGAAGAACATTCCATGAAATAGTGGACCAAAAAAAACCCCCCCAAACCCCACACAGAAACTGGTACAGATAGGGTATTGGAAGGGGTCTTAGTGGTGATATCCAACCCGAGAAATGGGGTGTCTCTCATAGGAAATGGGGTTCTTAACCCCTGTAAAGCATGATTAAAGCCTGAGCCCTGGAGCTAGATAGGCAAATAATCTTGGCCTTGCTACCACTTAGCTGTGTGCTCCTGGGTTCTAAACGTTTGGTAAAGTGGGCATAGGAACACTATTTGCTTTCTAGAATTTGTATGGGGATTCACTGAGTAAAGGGGAAAGAAATGCTTAGTATGTTCATGACCTATGATAAATATTCATTGATTTTCTACTCTATTGTTTTCTAACTTTTTCTAAACACCAAATTACAGACAGTAACGTGTAACTGTCTTTCTTTTCACAATAGTGCGATGTAGAGAGGATTGTGCACCAGCTGTGCTCACACTAGACGAGAACCTGCCTTAAACCCCCGGGGATTCAGGAGGACTTTGCAAGGATGGGCAGGAGTAGTTTTACAGACACCGTTTTCCAGATCCTCATTTTCTGGGTTTTCCTTTCTAAAGTAGACTATATTTGCAGTTAAAAGTGTTAAGGCAGGTTGTCTTTCCCACTTCCATTTTACTATAGACAGGCATCTCTCTTAGGCATGTCAGATCTTACCGTGGTATCCTGTACCCAGAGGTAAAACCACATGGCGGGTGGGGAGTCAGTTTGAAATACGTGTTTCAACAAAGCCTCCTTTAATTAATTAGAGTACCATAAACCTACGTCTCAGTAAGGGATGCATTCTCAGTAAAATTTTGCTTCTAATGCTTAATGCATTAAACTTGGAAGGAATTGTGCTGTTTTGATTTTAGATTATTTATGGCATTTGTGTTAATGATATAATTCAGAAGAATCTTTTAGATTTAAAGCTCAATGATCACAGGGCATTTTTTAAATTAAATTTAAAAACTTATATTTTGCATCAGACTATGATAAGGTGGAGTAATAATGAGACCCTCTCATGTAGAATTATATTACATGAAGAAAATCTGGGGGGAAATTGAAATAGAAATGTGAATTCAAGGCGAAAGAAGAATAATGTAAAATACCTATGAAGGAAAGCTTACTTTTGAATGAATATTGCTGGGAATGAAATAGTTTCAACATTCCATTTGAAATCAGCATTCCACTGGATACATTTAAAAGTGTATAGATGTTCAATTAGCTGGAAAATACATCTTTTTAATCCTTTAAAGTCATGATAAGAAATATTAGGAGTCAACTTAAAAGTAGGTCTCGGGAACATGGTTTTAAAATTTTGGTGTTTAGGAAGTACAGGATTTAATTGGTTGGTATTTTGCGTATGGCTTATCTTTTGCTAATTTAGTCTTTGGCTGAAAAACATGAATGTCTGGTAGGTGCCAGACTCACTGCCAAATGTGCCAGAACATCCTTCCTTTGCAGAGGTCATAGGGCAGCCCTCACTCTTTAGCTTAGAAACTGAATTGGGATGGGAGCTGCAGCCATCAAATAAAAACACAGTATACAGCATTTGATAAAGGACCCTAGCGATTCAACTAATGATACTACTACATTACTCCAAGCGTGGTACTTGGGTAGGTTTTCTTATAGGAACTCAACCTATAGGGAAGGTTCTTAAGGCAGCATCTTTTTTGTTACATAGAATGTACTAAAGTACAACAGACATTTGGGTAGGGGTGGTGACTTTATTTTCTTGTTTGATTGTGTTTTTATAAAGAGCACTTGGATTTCATGGCATCTTTGCAGAAAATAGTGTCAACATTACTTTCTTAGTATTCGATCCCAGACCATAAAATCTCAGAATGGTGAATTCATTTTCTTTATTATCGGATTTCTTTATTTACGATTTGAGTGATTAATTTGACATATGTTTTAGGAATATCCAGAAATTTAAAACCAGAACTGAAAAGCTCAGCCCAATGGGATGGTGTTCTACAAACTTATTTTGTTTTTGCAATTTTTGACTGGGGTCAGGCTTGAACCTGCCACCTACGGTATGTGGGGCCGGCGCCCTACTCCTTTGAGCCACAGGTGCCACCCTGTTCTACAGACTTTTCATTTCAGCGTTGAACTGTGCAAATTTGTTAGGGATTAAATGTTATTTGAGGGTTTTGAGGACTGAGAATGTGCTACAGTCAGTGTTTCATAATTTCTTTGAATTCATTTTTGAAGGGTATAGAGCAGCGGTTCTCAACTTGTGAGTTGCGACCCAGAGGAACTGTATGAAAGGACCGTGGCATTAGGAAGGTTGAGAACCACTGGCATAGGATTATGCCTTACATAATAAAAGAAACTGTTAAAGTAAATGAGTTAAACTCTACTTTGCTTTTTCTCCTAGGTGAAAAGAAATGGATTATCTCAGACAGTAAGCCAGGAGGAAAGAAAGAGACAAGAGGTGTGTTTCTACCCAGAAGGTGGTTTAGAGCTCTAAAGTGTGAACGTGGCTGTCTGCTTTTTTGTGTTTTCACCTACTATATGCCCTTGTTCAGGGTTGTCCTTTGAAAATGTGTGTGTTTCTTTTTACACAAGTGGTAAGGAATCGTTGTTAAATAAAGCTGCACATAAGAGTCCAGTTAAGAAAAACATTTAAGTATCTCAGTGGCATCTGAATTTAAACCAGAAAGCACCGAGTCCAGGTATTTGAACTGGAAGAAATATGTTGAAAAATGAAATCCACGTTACATCCTAGAACTGAAAAAGAATGTTAGTGGAAAAATTGGCCAAATATGAATAACATGTGTGCATTAGTTTATAGACAAATGTACCCTGGTTATGTAAGGTTACCCTGGAGAGAGAAAGCTACAAGAAACTGTGAACCTGCTTTATAAATTTTATATCAATCTAAAATTATACCAAAATAAAAAGTTTATTTAATGGCCAGTTGAGTTGGCTCATGCCTGTAAACCTGGGAGGCCGAGGTGGGAGGATCACTTGAACTCAGGAGTTCAAGACCAGCCTGTGCAAAGGGAGACTACATTTCTACTAAAAATAGAAAAATTAGCTAGGCATGCTGGTGGGGACCTGTAGTTCCGGCTACTCGGGAGGCTGGGACAAGAGGATCCCTTGAGCCTAGGATTTGAGGTTGCTGTGAGCTAGGCTGGGGCATTTTCTTAACTTTAAAAAAACACAATAGTACAGAACTTTGGTGTACATACCCACTGAGAATGAAAAAAATGTATTATGTCATAATTTTTCCTCATATTTTTTAAAGTAAATGAAACTTCAATGCAGTAGAACTCCTGTATTCCCACATAATCCCCCTCCCATTCCCTGCCTGTCTCCCTACAGACAAGTATAATTATGAATTGATGCATATCCTTTTAAATCAGTCTCTTTTTAAATCATGTTTATACACAAATGTACACACAGACATATTTGTGTGGGTGTTAAAATAAGATTCTGCTATATTAAATAATATATTATTATATTATATATAAATAATGTATATAAAATATATATTCATTAATATAATAAATTTATTTATTACTAATATATTATATATTTTTAATATGTTTTAATATTTACAATGATATGATTCTGTACATATATTTGGTTACTTTTTGCACTCAACATTTTGAGATGTTAATGCATATTAATCTAGATTATTCATTATAACCAGTATATAGTATTACCTTCTATGAATACCACCTTTATAAATTTTTTATCCATTTTCCTAATGATGGAAAGTAGGTGGTACTTTTTTCTTCATCGTGAACTCTGCGGTGTAAAACAGTTCTCTGTCTTCAGATTATAAAGCTTCTCCAAAGTACTGAATCCCATTTGAACATTTCTGTTCTCTCAAACCTTATATATTTGAACTGTGTCTATTTCTTTTATACTCTGAAAATACTTGTTTAGATTTGTAATGCACATAAGTAATGATAGCAGCAAATCTAACTTTATGGTTTGACTCCTTGTGTTAAACTACCAATTTCATTTGCCTCTCACGTGATCTATTCTAAACAGCTCCTTATGTCTTTTTGTCCAATTTTAGTATTTTGGATTTGATTATGCAAGCTTTTGCTGTGAGAATATTGTAAGTTATTTGAAGCCACCATATCCATTAAATACCTGCAATGTTTGGTCAGGAGGGGAGAATTTTCATTAGTTTGCCTTTTATATTTCTTAGGGATAATCGTATTGATTGAATAGAATTACATAAGTTACAGGTTTGATGAGACTCTTAATGTTCTAACTCCTTACTCTTCCGTTAGTTTCATCACTTAATTTTCTGAAGCTCAGCTGAGGCTAGAACTGAACATTTAAGTAATATCCGAGTCCTTATGGATGCAAAAACGGGAGGTGGACTCTGAGATTAACCCTTCTAATGGTATTTGCAACGAATGAAGCACTCACCACCAGCTGGGCGTGTACCTGCTGGTGCTGCCTACCCTGTTCCACCCCGTGTCAGTCAGAGCCCACCCAGTGCTCTTTGGGGCAAGGGCTTGAAGGGTGCATCCCTGGTGGTCAGGGTGACGAAGCAGGGTTACTGGGGAGCTCTCCAGAAAGGATGTGAACCTCAGGCCTGCAAGGATGTTCACTACCCCTCCAGGAGGAGGAATTCTCCCTGCATTGCCATTCAGGGTCTGAATTTGATGTTAGGGAGCGAGATAGATTCCTCACACAGGGCGTTGGTGTCTGTCTGCACATGTGGGTTGGCATTTCATCATTAACACTTATCAGGAAAACCACTGGGTGCCTGACACCGCCAGCTTCCACAGAGGGGTCCTATGCTCTCTTGAGGAGAGTAGAGAGGGTGCCTTGTTGAGCAGATGGAATTACTTTCAATTCTTTGAGTTTATATGAAAGAATTCCTGTGGCTGATAAGAACCTTTTAAGGGTCAGTAAAGTCATGCCGGAATATTTGCTGTTATTGACTGCAAATTAGTCTGATTAAAACATAGGGAGAAAAAAAAATTAGGGAGAGAAAGAGGATCCATGAGAGGGGAGGCATTTGTGAGAAATTTTCTCTGAATCCCAAGTGATGATCATAAATTCTTACTGTCCCTGAAGCAGCATGCTTTGAAAGCAGGGCTGGAGGAGATGACCCCAAAGTTAATTAGTGTCACACTGAGATTTTATGACATGCACTATTTCCTTCCATAGATTCTACCCCCTAGCAAAGGCGCGACCTCACCAGCAATGTCAGGTCATCCAAATACTTTCCTTTTCTCAAATGTGCACCCGGGGCAGTGACTATTTCTCAAAATTTGGGCATATGTGACTTATATAAAGACAGTAGTTCTGGGATCCACTTTTCTCAGTGCTAATCTCTTTGTACTTTGAAAAATATTCTGCGATTCTTACAGTAGAATTCTAAGAGCTGTATTCAAAATTAATAATGAGGCTCGGCGCCTGTGGCTCAACGGGCTAAGGCGCCAGCCACGTACACCTGAGCTGGCGGGTTCGAATCCAGCCCCAGGCCCACCAAACAACAATGACGGCTGCAACCAAAAAATGACCGGGTGTTGTGGCTGGTGCCTGTAGTCCCAGCTACTTGGGAGGCGGAGGCAGGAGCCTTGCTTGAGCCCAGGAATTGGAGGTTGCTGTGAGCTGTGATGCCACAGCACTCTATCCAGAGTGACAGCTTGAGGCTCTGTCTTAAAAAACAAAAAAACAAAATTAATGAACTTCTTTTTCCTTTTTACCAGGCTATCTTTGAAGTCATATCCTCTGAACATTCATATTTACTCAGCTTGGAGATCTTGATACGAATGTTTAAAAATTGTAAAGAACTGAGCGATACCATGACTAAAACTGAGAGGCACCACCTGTTCTCCAATATTTCAGACGTCTGCGAGGCGAGCAAAAAGTAAGTGCTCTGCCACGCCCGGAGGCATCTAATAAATTCCTTGTTATCTCTGAAGAAGGGGATGTAGGGAAGTCTCTCGTTCATTCGGTTGACTTTTGTCTTCATTCCTTGAAATATATTTTAAGATACCTTTCAAGTTTGGTGTCTAGACGGATGCTGGGTGTGTGATGAATCGTCACCGCAGACAGCTGCCTGAGGTCTCTGTACACCTTGTCCTCTCTCACTCGGCTCACTCTTCCCATCTGATTTCATGGCGGGGCGAATCCTGACTTGGTGCTGGTCTGTGATATTTGTCCAGTTTGGTAAAGAAGGAGTAGGCCGCAGGCTTAGGTCTTCCATAGGCACTATCGGGTTAGAATTGAATATTTTATTTTCATTATATTTAAGGATTTTTTGCTTTACTTTTTGTCACAAAAGGTAGATGAAATCATGTGATAAATTTTCACACTCGAGACTTATATTTAAGAATAGCTAACATTTTTCCGTATTTGCTTAATTCTTGTGGCTTAAATATTTCCAAGTATATAAATACTCGTACAATGTTTTACTCATAAATACTTCAGGATTCAGACATTTTAGATGACCAGTCATACGTACTATTGCTTATTTTATGATTTTGTTCTATTTAATTTTTGTGTTGTAGTAGATTCATGTTTTAAAATTCCAAGGAAATAAAGGGTCCCTAGTAAACATGTTAGTTATATACTGTTCCCTGGAGCCTGAAAGACAAGAGTCAACACTTGCTTTCCTTTAGATCTCTTTAGAAATAGTTTAGGATAATATGAAGCTAATTTATAGTTTTCATATGAAGGCTAAAACCCAATTATAGCATAGGATTTCCTTTTACTTTTAACCCATAGTTTCTCTACTAATTAAAGAAAATACATAGATATAGTATTAAAATCTCACTTTAGGTCTATTTTATATTAATCAATACATTATACACTATCAAAACCCCAGGGTCATGTGAAAACCTAAATTCAAATCTAGGGAAAGAAATTAATGAATTGCCTGTTAGGGTGAGGGAATGTTTCCTTTTACTGAGTGAACAGAGTTGCATTAGTTTATTATAAAAGGCACACATCATTTGTGTAACTCAGGGAAATGTATATATCGCAAAAGTTATATTTTGATGTTGGACAGCAAAAGGGAGACCATAATGGGAACCTGTCATGTTTGTAGTCAGCATTTGTATTCAACATGTTTTGATATCAATGTTGGAGTTTAGAGTGTTTCGTCTTTGACTTTCATGTCCCCAGTATGGAAAGCATAATTCATTTTCCCAGCCTTCCTTCCTGCCGGGGTTCGTGACAGTGGCTTTACTAATAACTTATAAACCATATGTAACAAAGTGGGACTGCTATTTGAAAGGAAGCAGATAGGTACACAGAGTCTGTCTTTGGCAAGCATGACAGTGGAGGTATCAGGCTCTTTAAGGCTCCAGTGTCAGAGGATTATCACCGGGCTCTTGTTCCAAGAATTATAATCTCAATATGTGTTTTGTTAGTAATATGTAGGGTGGCGATGGGATTTTCACTGAAGTTCTTGGTGTGGATATGCTCCCACTGTGCCTTCTGAACTAGCTTTCTAATCAATGTACAGATTCTGGGAGCTATGTGACAGCCTGGAATATATACCTGCCTGTTTAAATTAACCCCAGAGGAATTCATTATGGGTTACTAAGATTCTTAATTAATATTCCTAAAATAGTACCTAATCTATACTCAAACTGTTAATTTCTCTGGTTATAAAGTCCTATTTTAGAATTCATTTGTCACAAACATTTTGAGGTTGATTAAAAGTTTTCTATCACATTCAGGGCTGAGTGGTGGATATTTAACCACCCAAACTGCTTCCTCCGTTCTCTAAGCATAATCCAGCATGCTATCATCTCTCCCTGAATTACTGCAAAGCCTTCCTGCTTTTTACCAGTGTTCAAGTCTATCTTCAACAAAGCAGCAATTACATAATTATAATCAATAACTTCACTAGGCCGGGAGCAGTAACTCATGCTTGTAATCCTAACAGTTTGGAAGGCAGAGGAAGGAGGATTACTTCAGGCTAGAACTTCTAGACCAGCCTGAGCAAGTACAAGCTCCTGTCTCTACAAATACTAGAATAATTATCCAGGCATGATGCCTCACACCTGCAGTCTTGGTTACCCAGGAAGCTGAGGCAGGAGGATTGCTTGATCCCAGGAGTGTGAGGTCGCAGCAAGCTATGATGACCCCATGGAGTTCTAGCCTGGACAACAGAGTGAGATTCTGTCTCAAAAAACTAAAAATATGAAAAACAAAACAAAACAGCAATTCTACCATTCTCTCAGTGCAACCACCACTAGGCATAGAGTTAGCTATCTTTTTCTGCTTTATCTTTCTCAGTAGTAGTTATTACCTTATAAATTAAAGGCATCCCGATCAAAAAGGAAGAAGTTTGCAGATAGCACGATCCAGCGTATACACACGCACACACACAAACACACACATGTATATATACACACAAAAGTCTTCTCTTATCCCTGGTTTTGCTTTCCATGGTTTCAGTTACTTTGGTCAACTGTGGTCTGAAAGTATTACATGGAAAATTCAGGAAATAAACAGTTTATAAATTTTAAATTGTGTCCTGTCAGGGGTAGTGGAATGGATTCTCCCACAGTCCCGTTCAACCCACAGTCCCGCTCAGTACGTGATGAAACATCCCTTTGATCAGCAGATCCATGCTGTACAGGCTCCCCACTCATAAGCCACTCCGTAGCTGTCCACTGTCATGGTATCACAGCGTTTGTGTTCAAGTCACACTAATTGTGCTTAATAATGGTTCCAGATTGAAAGGGTAGTGACACTGGCAAGTTGTCTATGCCAAAGAGAAGCTAAACAATGCTTCCTGAATATGAAAGATAAGGAAAGAAAAAGATCATACGCTGAGTTTGCTAAGATCTTTGATAAAAAAAGAAAAAGATGTTCTGTTAGTTTTGCTGTCCCTGTCAACCCAAGAAAGTTCAGGTCACCGAGTTTGATGAGGGCTCAGTTAAGATTAAAAAGGCATCAAATTTGTGAGCATCACGTAAAGAAAAACATGTTCTGATGGACGACTTTCGGGTTCAGAGCTCTCTGCAGTCCCGGCCCCCGAGAATATACACCCCATTGATAAGAAGGGGGTCCTCAGCACAGAGAACAAAATTTCGGTCCCCAGAGGTGAGGATGGGGTGAGGGGAGGAAATGGGGTGCTGGAGGTCACAAGACACAAAGTCTTGAGCATGTACGATAAACAAGTGCAGAGATCCAGGGCACACATGAGGACCGTGGCTAATAAAGCTGACTGAACTCGGGATTCATGCCAAGTGAGATGGCAGCTGTTCTTGCCACAAAAACAAAAACAGGTAATTTTGTGAAACAATGGACATGTTAATTTGCTTCCCTAGAGTAACCTTTCTGCTATCTATACGAATCCCCGTAGCATCATGTTGTGTTCCTGAAACACAAAGTTTACCACCACGATAACCGCAGCAGACTCAGGCACCAGATTATCTGGTTTCAAATACCAGTCAGTTGTGAAATCTTGGGCAAATTACTTATTCTCTCTGGCCTTCAGTTACTTAATACATAAAATCCATAATAAAAAAACCTGTCTCATAAAGTTGATATGAGCATAAAATACGTTCATGTAAGTATGTGCCGTGCTTAGCATAGTGTAGATTCACATAATATAGTAAGTGGTACCTAAGTATTTGCTATTATTAGCTACTATTATTTAATATTACATATTTACTTCTCTATTTTTTTTCTGTCTACTAGACTGAAAGTTCGATGAGGTCAGGGATTTTGAACGTTCTATATACACAGACGCTTTTATAGCTGTCTGTATTTATTGTCCACATATATACTTTTATATACACAGAGAGAGACAGAAATACTACAATTCTTAGCAACTACAACAGTGTGGGCATATGGAAGGAAATGTTGAGTGGACCTCGGTTCTATGTTGGAGCAGAGGATCCTGAACATCAGGCTCTGTTAGTCTTTCTCAATATCCAGCATAGTCCACAGAGAGGAATCCTCCAGTTCTGTTGATGGCATCATCCTGGCTGCCTGTGATCTCAGTCAGCAGGATATGGTTTCATTTTCCAATATGTAGACTTCCATTTTATCTATCTTGCTTTGCTGCAATGGCTAGCACTCCCAGTTCAAAGACACTTTAGTTAAACCTCTCCAGACATCAATCCCAGCCCCCAGGGGGAAGGATGTAGAGTGACTTGGCCAAGAGGGTGGCAAAGATGTTGTAGGTGCCTAAGGGCTTTTGGTAGAGACTCTCATCACTGCTCGTATCCTGCTCTTGTTCACCTCTAGTGAAATGGAAATGTCTTCATGGTCCACTATAGTCTGAGCCACCCAGAGTACTGTGGCAGCCAACATCACACCCTGGGTCTCCCATCCACACCCTCCTAGAAAAGCCCCGAATTCCTTGAAGTTAGTCAGCCCTCCTCAGTCTCCATTCCAGCATTCAAAATGGAATTGGCGTCTCCCTGTTGTCCACTCCTCTCACATTTTCTTTGTTTGTGTGAATTTACACCTAGACAAAACCTTCAAGTCTTTTCCGTGAGGTTTTGGGAGTCATGTGTGAGTTTAAATTACTGTGCTTAACAAGCTCCTGGTCTTTCTATTATAAGTGCTTCACCCTGCCTGCTGATGAGGAGGAGAGGTAAGATAAGAAAAAATTTGATTTTATAAAAAATGAGTATGAGTTAATTAGCATATCGGGGCTTTCGAGATAAAAGAAAACCCACGTGAAAAATATGAGCCTTTCATAATTTGTTTAAGAAATATCCAGTGCAAATTTCGAATGCTGGTATCTCTCATTCATTGAGATAAGGTCATTTTCTATGAGCAAAGTTCTTAATAAAGAGTTTATATCAGCATCACCTGGGGGAGATTTTTGAAGCACATAATCCTGTATTCTATACCAAGCTCTTTGCATTAGAATACCCAGGGTCAGGTTAAAATATAAATTTTCAAAAGCACTGTAAGTACATCTAATGCATAAAATGAACAAAAACTATCAGACTAGAACTATTGAACTAAATAGAGCAAAACTTAGTGATATAAATTGAAAATCACTTTTTCTCTATAGTACCTTTAATGACAAGATGAGTCATTTATATTTCATTTATTCCTTCAATAGATATTTAAAACAATATTATTATATTCCCTGTCATCAGTGAACTCATTCTCTAATAGGGGCATCTTGCATTACATTTTAGTGAAAAGTGATGAGGAGTGTACTGCCTATAACAAAATGAAGTGACACATGTATTTTTTCATGGGTCCATGACGTATTTTTCCAGCCTTATATCCACTGTAATAATAAAACAACCGCACTGACAAACTCCTCTGCAGATAGCGGTGAAGACTGAAGTAGAACCAGCATCACAAGGAAGCCATGATCACTGTAAGAAATTTCCCCCAAACCCAAGCAAGTCACACAATGTGGAAGACATAGTGATAGCTTCGCTTTTGGGGATAACACCATCAACACACCAGTCCAGTTGCATCTAAAATTACCTTTTTTAGAGCAAGGAAAGATACAGAATTAAAAATCAAAATAAACAAACAAAAAAATCAACCAAAAAAATAAATAAATAAAGATGGAGGGCAATTCTTATTGTAGTATTGAGAGAACCCTTCTCTTACTTCTATTTTTCCCTGCAGAGAGATAGCTGTAAGTACAGCATTTTTTGCCTTTTCTTTGCCCTTTTCTACAAAGAGGTAACTTTATTATCTGACTGGTAATTTTAGGAGCAATATCTAGGTATTTATAATTTGTCACCTTTCCCCATCTTTCCTTTTGGAAATTACTTATCTGTACAGAGTATATATTTCGTTCTATTATTTACTACATGGTAAAAAGAGGCTATTCCATGGAGGTAAACTCCTGAATTTGCTCAATACTACCAAAACAGAAGGGTGAAATTGCTTAACTATGGAATATAATATGAGAAAACTTCTCCTTGCTATACACCTAAAGCACATCTGCAGTTTCTGAGTTAATAATAAAATATACACTGGGGCCACATTTCATATGCCTGATTCCTTAGTCACAGGTAGAATTATTAGCCTTCTGAAACACCAACCTTTTTTTAGATACTTAGATTTTAATATCAAAGGCCTCAAAACTTGGAGAAAAAATCTTCACATTGATGCTTCTTTTAAAAATGGTTGTTTGATGATCCCTATGATGGAATTAGCAGCAGTACTGGCATTTACGAAGTGTTTGCTACAAAAAAAAAAAAAAAGGTGACTTTATTTGATCTTCACAACAAGTTCAAGAGATGAATGTAATCAGTGTTCCAATGCCAGTGAGGTGAAAACTGAGTCTTAAAGAGGTGAACCAACATTCTCCACACTACAAATCCATAATGAATGAGACTCGAGGTGAACTAAGGAAACCCACTTCCCACCCTTTGTCCCTCACCACTACTTACTTATTCTTCGACATGTTGTTCTTAGTCATGTTGGGATGATTATTTTACAGCTTGTCATATCCTTGGTTTTGATACTTCCTCCTAGACAATGATCAAATGCATTTATATTCTTGGTTATATTTTACATAATTTTAATCTGCAAATAATTTCACTCCCACCTTCTTTCAGGAGCTATGATGATGCCACCCACATTTTATTTTGTAGCACAGCTCAGAGAAAGCAGTATCGTCATTGCCCCTATGGCCCTGGTCTTGATGATTGCAGCAGAAAGGAACCAGGCGAGACACGGATTAGAAGTACAAGCTTTTAGGAGGCAGGCTAACCTTGATTGCAGGGTAGCCTTTGAGACAGCACAAGACAGGTGAGGGGAGTATTAGACAAAGACTACCTGCCCAAGGCTCCCTATGGGCTGGGTTCTTCCTCCAC
>CAUYON010197895.1:0-18359 GCA_963573935.1 Arctocebus calabarensis
AAGGAAGGAAGGAAGGAAGGAAGGAAGGAAGGAAGGAAGGAAGGAAGGAAGGAAGGAAGGCAGGAAGGAAGGAAGGAAGGACGGACGGAAGGAAGAAAGACAGAAAGAAAGAAAGCAAGAAAGAAAGAAAGACCGAAAGAAAGAAAGAACGAACGAACGAAACAAAGACAGACAGAACGAACGCAAGAAAGAAAGAAAACAGATTAGGGTGGCACCTGTGGCTCAGTGGGTAGGGCACCAGCCCCATATACTGAGGGTGGTGGTTTCAAACCTGGACCGGTCAAACTGCAACAACAACAACAAAAGAAAGACAGCAGATCAACAGAAAAGGGCAGGTCACCAAAAAGACCCCTTTGAAAAACCACAGGGGTAGCTGATACTAATGCTTGCTCCTCATTTCAATGCCACTGGCTGTGGGATACTGGAAGACATTACCTCTCACAGTTCCAATTCCCCACCCACCCACACACAGGGTTCTCATGTTAACTAAGACATATTAAAAGCACCCCGTAAGTGTTAGTGGGTGTATGATGAAAGAAGAATGCAGAAGCAAACAAATGCCAAGACTATTTTTTAGGCCACCGACTCCTCACTTCAGTAAGAGAACGGTTGGGAGATCTGTTGACCAGTGACCTTCCTGTCAGGTGAGCTGATTAGGGACAAAATAGATGTGCAGGACTTGGTTATGCCTGCAAGAAATTTGGAGAAAGGCACTACCCATTTTTACTGCCACGGAACCAATCTGATAGAATAATCAAGCAAAATCTGTACAAACATACAAAAAAGAAAATGTTATTGGTGAGAACTTTGTAGGGAGGAGGTTTGGCAATAAAAAGCAAGCCAAAAAGTCAAAGACCAGCACTTTAGTCCCAGTTCTGCCACTACCTAGACCCACGTTTCATTCCTTGTAAGTGGTGAAATTATATCTGCATCTATACCCTAACAGGGCAAATAAGGGATCAAATCAGTGTCAAAGCCTTATATGCAGATTTTATGGGAGAAACAGCAACTTTCAAATCCCTTTTGAATCCAAGTAAGTATAATCTATTAAATGGAGGAATTTCTTTTTTTTTTTTTGAGACAGAGCCTCACTATGTCTCCCTGGGTAGAGTGCTGTGGCATCACAGCTCACAGCAACCTCCAACTCTTGGGCTTAAGTGATTCTCTTGCCTCAGCCTCCCAAGTAGCTGGGACTACAGGCGCCCGACACAACACCTGCCTAGTTTTTGGTTGTAATTCTCATTGTTGTTTGGCAGGCCCAGGCTGGATTCGAACCCACCAGCTCCAGTGTATGTGGCTGCCACCATAGCCACTGAGCCTAGATGGAGGAATTAAGTACCTTAAAAATGTTCTATACTTTTATGTATGAAAGGCAAGTGTTTCACACCAAAATATCTGACTCAAGTGTCTCCCTTAGAAATGTGCCTTTCGTAGATATGAAGAAAGCTACTCAGGACTCTGGATAAACTCAAAAGTGGGAGATCATATGGAAAATAATGTTCTGGGTAAGAAAATTGGGCAGATGAATGTTAAGGCAAAGGAAGCCACATTTCTTACTCTGTTGCTTTCATCTCCACCCTGAATGGGTCAGCATCTCTTTGCAAAGTAAGACTTGTGGGCATAAGCAGATGGTTGCCTACTAAAATGACTTGTTAAACTCTGGGATGGAAGGATAGGGAAAGGGAGATGGAAAATAAAGAAAAAAAGGAAGACAAACTCTGAGTTCTAAAGCTCTCCAGCTCAAAGTGTACTGGCAATTGCTAATAGGACATGAGAAGAAAATTTAGAAACTTTTATGGTAATTTGACAGAGGAATTATATGTCTGTTCAATCTTAATTCAATCAGAATTATTTGGAGTTGTATTTTACATGCCTTTTTCATTTTATTTTTCTAGTAAATCATTTTTATTGTATTTTACAGAGATATCATCCGTGATGGACTGAATATTAGGGGGAAAAAAACCCTTACCAAACACAATAAGAGGGTGTTTGGGAGACCTTTTCCTATTGGGCTACAATCTAGAAGTTCAAATCCAAGGAGAGGAAACAGGCAGGCCAGCTGCCAGCACGGATATGAGAAGAAGGAATAATCCTGACTCTGCAGCATTTGTTAGGAGACCTGCCTCCAGAGCAGAGGAGAAAGTACAAAGCAAAACAATGCATCTTTGTTCACAGGAACTGCCACGCTAAAATTTCTTTATATTTCTTATAGAACCCACATTCAGGAGCCATCTTCACAGCCAAGAATCTCTGCATACACAAGAATTATGGACATTTCATCAATTTCTCCCTCTGGCTGAGAACTAGTCATATTCCTGTCTGAAATCCCTTGACTTCCTTGATGGAAATTATTTGCAGAGCCTAATGGTTCTACTAACATTATCATATGGCAACAAAAAGTAATTCCTCATCTCTTCCCCCTCAGGCTCTACAGTGCTAAGACAGAGAGGAGCTGAATTTCCCGTACACTCTAACTGCTGTCTGAGATACAGGGACCAGGAATTTAACCACTTCAGGCTGCTTCCATTCAAGTATTCCAGGCAACACATACACACCCACACAGAGACTCTCTTTGCTCTTTGGAGCTTCTGAGGAGCAGGCCCTTGAAACTGCACTCTGAAGCCATATTCTAGAGATGTTCCTCAACAAGATGCCTGTTGGTACAAGCCTCACATGGGCTGCTTAAATGGCCAATGCCATTAATATTGTAAGTCAGGAATGGAAAATAAATCTGTTGAAGAGTTTGATGAAAATAGTTAAGATTGTATATGAAACCTGCACATTGTACCCCTTGATTGCACTATTGTACACAGCTAAGATTTAATAATAAAGACAATAAAATAAAATAAAAAATCTGTCGAAGAATCTTGAGAGCCAAATCTTCTGGGTCTAGGCCTACTGCTGTCACCATCTCTGAGAGCGCCTTCATTTGAGAAGTACAAGGTCTGACAACACTTTCCCTCCATCCTACACTGAAGGACCTCAACGCTATAGAAAATGCAAGTCCTTTACATATACAACGCTCAAGGTATGAAGCTTGGCAGAAAACTTACAATCTCCATCCTTAGGGAAGATTCAGAAAGACAGATGCGAGGGGAAAAAACTCAGGGATGCTCAGCAAGAAATACATAAATGTCCTTTAAAAGTCTCACAGAAAGGCTCGGCGCCTGTGGCTCAGCGGGCTAGAGCGCCAGCCACGTACACCTGAGCTGGCGGGTTCGAATCCAACCCGGGCCCGCCAAACAACAATGACGGCAACCAAAAAATGACCGGGCGTTGTGGCGGGCGCCTGTAGTCCCAGCTACTTGGGAGGCCGAGGCAGGAGACTCGCTTGAGATCAGGAATTGGAGGTTGCTGTGAGCTGTGATGCCACAGCACTCTATCCAGGGTGACAGCTTGAGGCTTTGTCTCAAAAAAAAAAGAAAAAGCCAATTAAATCCACAGAATTAGTCCACACATATAGATAAGCTACAGGCAAAATGGAGCCCTTCCTTCTTCCACCAAAATAGAGGCAATACTCTAAGAGACTCTCCTCCTTATACCAGTTTTATAAAGCAGTTCCACCATATTTATTTTAATCAGTGTAAGAGTAGGGGTGTGGAAAATAAAACTTTATATTTTTTAAAATTAAAGTGATTCCTGGCTTGGCACCCGTAGCACAGTGGTTAGGGCGTCGGCCACATACACTGAGGCTGGCAGGTTTTAACCCAGCCCAGAGCCAGCTAAACAACGACAACTGCAATAAAAAATAGCCAAGCGTTGTGGTGGGCGCCTGTAGTCCCAGCCAGTTGGGAGGCTGAGGCTAGAGAATCACTTAAGCCTAAGAGTTAGAGGTTGCTGTGAGCTATGATGCCACAGCACTCTACTGAGGGCAACATAGTAAGATGCTGTCTCAAAAAAAAAAGAAAGAAAGAAAAGAAAATTAAAGTGATTCCTGACATGGACATGCATAAAAGATGCATAAATGGATTTTATTTTTATTATTTTTTTTTGAGACAGAGTCTCATGATGTCACCCTCAATAGAGTGCTGTGGTGTCACAGCAGAGAGCAACCTCAAAGTCCTGGGCTTAAACAATTCTCTTGCCTCAGCCTCCCAAGTAGGTGGGACTACAGGCTTGTGCCACAACACCTGGCTATTTTTTTTGCAGTTGTCATTGTTGTTTAGCTGGCCCAGACCAGGTTCAAACCCGCCAGCCTCAGTGTATGTGGCTGGCACTGTAACCACTGCTATGGGCGCCAAGCCCATAAATGGATTTTAAACACATGAAAATGATGATTAATCTCACCTATAGATAAGAAAATATAAAATAAAATTGCAATACAATGTCAATTTTCATTTATCAGATTAACAAACAGCCAAAATTTTCACAATATACCATGTTGGTAAGGATGTTGGGAAATAAGCACTTTCCTATACTACTGGCAAGGATGCATTCTGGGCCTCCGAATAAGAATGAATCTGTACAACCTCTGGCCTCTAGGAGGGGTTAGAAGAGGAGAATGAATAAATTCCCACCCAATGGGTATATTGTATGACTATACTGCACACTTACTGGGTGAGGGGCACAACTTTGACTTAAAATATGCAAAAACAAACTGCATAACCAAGATGTACGTAGCCTCATAATATTCTTAAATTTTTTAAATATGCAAAAACAAACTACATAACCAAGATGTACGTAGCCCCATAATATTCTTAAATTTTTAAAACTACTTAAAATCAATAATAAAAAGGATTTAAATGTAAAAAAAAAAACATGTAAAATGTCTGTCAGTATACCACTTAACATCATCTCACATTCTTCCCGTGGGAAACACTGATCTGGTCCAACCACTTGTTCATTCCAGAGACATTACTGACTACCCTGTCTGCCTAAGAGTCAACAGCAACAATGGGTCCTTCACCAGAAAGGTGTCAAATCCCTCTCCAATAGGCGTTTCCTCACCTGAGGCTTCAGAGGGTGGGGAAGGGGCCTGCCTACTCTCCCAGCCTTTAAGTGTCAAACCTGGGGCCTCATCTACTTCTTTAATCCACTCATGGAATGGGTGGGGTGTTGGGGGAGTTGACTATGTGCCAGGCATCAATGAGTATGTCTGACAATTACGAGTACATATAAACCCCCCATACAAGGAAAGCAGCGCATTACAGACAGAGGTCAAGGTAGTTATCTCAACTGTGGAACTTAATTCCATTAATGTACAGAACTTAAGGCTATTGGTTTTCCAACCTAGTTGTCCATCTGGATTTAGATCTTGCACATACATTTCTTTGTTCCCTCATGAGGTTTCAGTTGCTCAAATGGTATGTATAAGTATCTACTTGTATTCATGCATACATATTTTCAGTGTCATTTAATGATGGAGATACATTCTGAAAAATGCGTTGTTAGGCAATGAAATTTTAATTATACACTGCTTGTGGTCTTTACAATTTTGTACTACGTCCACCTTTAATTTTATTGTTGTTCTCTTACATCTTTTGGTTTCATTTTTTAAATGTTTCTATTGCTATTGCACAAGCCCAAGGTTTTGAAGTTGCTGTGAGCTATGATGCCACAGCACTCTACCCAGGGGGACAGAGTGAGACTCTGTCTCAAAAAAGAAAGAAAAAGTAATGCTTCTATTTCCTCCAGGTTTTAAAGGGAAAACAGGAAGCAAAGTCTTAAGGGCAAAAGACCCTGTACCTAAACAGATCTTGGATTTCTCTCCCTTCCCAGTTATGTTCCTAAGATCTCC
The DNA here is from genome assembly GCA_963573935.1 of Arctocebus calabarensis. Lineage (NCBI taxonomy): Eukaryota > Metazoa > Chordata > Mammalia > Primates > Lorisidae > Arctocebus > Arctocebus calabarensis. Next base: position 5,738 of record CAUYON010197895.1, read on the forward strand.
CAGAACTGGAGTGCAGAATCAGCTACGAAATTGGGCCTCAATAACTAGAAAGACTCAGGCTACAGCTCCCTCCAGCAGCAGACTATGGGTGTTGCTTTTTGGCTTCGTCTAACGTCTACTTATTTTACAAGGATTAATATGATCTAAAATCAGTCTCTGTTGTAAACAGTCCCTGAACGTTGGGCACAGCATAAAAGGAAAAGGGATTAACACTCACAGGAAGGTGAAATGTGCAGGGGAATCCAATCGGAAAGTTCCTTTGGATCAATGTCCCATATCTAACTTAACAAAAAACTTCTTCATATGAAATATAATGACAAGACGCCTTGACCTGAATAAAGCTAACATACTTCTGGGGAAAAAAATAAAACATTTAAGAATATGTATTGCAAATATTCCATAGTTTACTTGATCATTTTCTACTTTTCCTTTATAGTTAGTGCTTTTTATGTTCTACCTACAAAATATTTGCCTACCCCAAGGTTGCAAAGACAATCTCCTATGTTTTCATATAGAAGCTTTATGATTTCAGCTTTTATGGGTAGGTTTATGATCACTTACCAATTAATTGGCATGTATGGTAGAAGATAGGAGTCCCCATTTGAACATCCAGTTTATCTGGAATTTAGTTTAGAAGATTTTCCTTCCTTCCACTCTGGGCAAAAATCACCTGACAGTACATAGGTAGGTCTATTTCTGGACTGTTTCACTGATCTACTTGTATATCTTTATATCAAGACCACAATGTTTTAATTACTGTAGCTTTACAGTAAGTCTTAAAATTAAGTAGTATAAAAAATTAGCAGTGTAAGTTCTCCAATTCTGTTCTTCTTTTGAAGATTTTTATGGCTGTTCCAGATCTCTGCATTTCCATATATATACATACATATATATATATATATATATAAATTTTCTTTTTTTGAGACAGAGTCTCACTTGTAGCCCTTGGTTGAGTGCCCTGGTGTCACAACTCACAGCAACCTCAAACTCTTGGGCTCAAACTATTCTCTTGTCTAAGCCTCCCGAGTAGCTGGGACTATAGGTGCCTGCCACAACGTCCGGCTATTTTTTAGAGACGAGGTCTCACTCTGACTCAGGCTGGTCTCAAACGTATGAGCTCAGGCAATCCATTTGCCTTGGCCTCCCAGAATGCTAGGATTACTGGCATGAGCCACTGCAACCCAGTCTTCCATACATATTTTAGAATCAATTCATTAATATTCTCAATAAAAGAAATAGGATTTTAATTATAGTTACATTGACTCCATAGATCAATTTGGGGAAAACAGAAATTTTAATAATGTCAAGTCTTCTAATGTATGAAGAAAGAATACCTGCTGTTTATGTTTTCTTTATCTTAGCAATATTTTATAGTTTCTTATATAAAGGTGTTTCATGACTTTCATTATTTATTCCTAGCTTTTTGATACTATGTAAATGATATTTCAAACTTTTATTTTCCTATACATTTATGTATATTTACAATATATTTATATGATTAAAAAGTCCTGTGCAGAATATATAATAAACATTGACAAATCAAAAATGAAATGAAAGAATGAAGTAAACTTCTCCCTACATTCTTTCTCTCTCTCTCTCTCTCTTTTTTTTTTTTTTTTTTTTTTGTAGTTTTTGGCCAGAGCTAGGTTTGAACCCGCCACCTCCGGCATATGGGGCCGGTGCCCTACTCCTTTGAGCCACAAACGCCACTCTTTCTCATTCTCTTTTTACAACACCCAGTTAACTCTATACAAAGCTGAGCTCAGTTCACACTGGATCGTGGTTAACTGAAATGCAATAGTTGTTACTGATTAACACTTTAGAGTTCAGCTTTACCTTTGACAACACACACAATATGGATGAATCTCAAAGAACATGTTCAGTAAAAGACACACAAAAGAACACATACTAGGGTAGCGCCTGTTGCTCAAAAGAATAGGGTACTGGCCCCATAGGCCGGAGGTGGTGGGTTCAAACCCAGCCCCAGCCAAAAACTGCAAAACAAACAAACAAAAAAACAAAAACACATACTATATGACATTCGAGAACAGGCAAATTTAACCTATAGCAGCTGAAATCAGAAAATGGTTACCAGATGAGGGTGGGGGTGATGTTAAAGACTAACAAGGAAGAGATATGGGAGAACTTTCTGGAGTTTCAGAAATATTTTATATCTACTGCCACGAGCAGTGGCTCTCCCCTGTAATGCTGACAACTTGAGAGGCTGAGACCAGGAGTTCCAGACCAGCCTGGCAACATAGTGAGACATCACCTTTAAAAGAATTTTAAAGATAAATTAACCAGGCATGGTGGCACATGGCTGAAGTTCCAGCTACTTGGAAGGTTGAGGTGGGAGAATCACAGAGCCAGGTGTTCAAGGCTGCAGTGAGCTATGACCGCGCCAGTATACTCCAGCCTGGGCAAAAGAGCAAAATCCAGCCAAAGAAAGAAAAGAAAGATAAATTTTTATCTCTTGTTTTAGGTGATAATATACAGGTATACACAATTGTTAACATTCGTCAAAATGAACACTGAAGATTTAAGCATTTAATTATATGTAAATTGTCTCCCTTCTCTCCCCACCTTCCTTCCTTCTCTTCTCTCTTCTCCCTCTCTACCTTAAAAATACCTAGAGAAATTCTGAAGCAAAACAAGCAAACAAACAAAAAAAAAGGATGGAGCAGACATTTCAAGTTCGCTTTTCAACATCTGCTCATTCCTTCTTTCATACTAAGAGAACCCCAAATTTGTTTGAGGCATAATTCTACCTTACTAGAAATTTTCAGCTTCCAGGGCCCTACCTCTGGCCAGTGAGAAGTACACAGGAGTCTACCATGTAGAGAGGGCTTCCTGAAAGATACTGCTTGCTTCACGAAAAAGAACACACTCAAGGCATATGTCTTTTGCTAGTATTCTTTCCTTTTCTTCTTCCTTTCTGGGGCAAAGCTGCTCAAATAAACTAGGAAAATCCCAAAAACCCCTGCTAAAAGCCTATCCCAATCCTGTGAAACAAGCTATGGAAGCTCTGACTCAATTTACAACCAAATATCTTTGGGTGTCCATGTTTTCAGTCATCAGAATGAAAAGACTTGATTTCAACTGGAGGTCAAGAATGACATATGCATTGCCATGTGCAATTATAAATAAGAATTTAGTATATAAGGCAGGTTTTGATTCAAATCAATGGGGAAATAAAGACCATTCAGTAGTTGGTATAGGGAGTGGCTAATGATTATGGACAAAACCAACACTGCAACCTTACGATATGCAAACTAATAAAAAAGAGATTAATGATCTAAATATAAAAGCAAAAAGCATAGAAGTGCTAAAAGAAAATGTTATATGATTGAAAATGGTAAGCATGACCCAAACATAACCCATAAAGGTAAAGATTATCAGGTTTTGCATCATAAAGATTTATGACTTCTAAATTTTAAAGCGCACTGTACACGGTAAACCAAGAGACAAACATCAACTTAACAAGAAGTACTAAAACAAAAGCAGAAGTGAAGGATTACTGTGCCTCACATAAAGGTTCCTACAAATCAATAATAAAAATACAAATATGGCTTGGTGCCCGTGGCACAGTGGTTACAGCACCAGCCACGTACTCCTAGGGTAGCAGGCTTGAATCTGACCCAGGCCAGCTAAACAACGACAACTGCAACCCAAAAATGGCCGGGCACTGTGGCTAACGCCTGTAGTCCCACCTACTTGGACGGCTGAGGCAAGAGAAAAACTTGAGCCCAGGAGTTTGAGGTTGCTGTGAGCTGTAACGTCACAACACTCTACCGAGGGTGACATACTGAGACTCTGTCTCAAAAACAACAAAAAATGACCAAACAAGACTAAAAGCCCAATAGAAAGGGTTCATATAAAAAATGTCAACAGCGAGCTGATTAAACATACCAGCCTTGCGTGAAATAATGGACAATGGAGTCTCAGGAGCGTGTGTGTGTGAGTGTGTGTGTGTGTGTGTGTGTGGTGGGGGTGGATGATGAGAAATTACTTAATGTGTACAATGCACATTATTCCAGTAATGAATAAGCTCAACTCCTAGACTTTACTATTGCACAATCTATCCATGTAACAAAATTACACTTGCACCCCATAAATATATACCAAAAAAAGGTTCAACCTCACTAGTGATTCGAGGATACAAATTAAAGAGATTATTATTCATTTTGCTGGTTGGTAAACTAAACAAATTGAGAATATTCAGTAATTGGCATCTCATTCGCCTCATCATTCTGATGGCCCAAAACTACAAATACGCTGCAGAACACTATGCACCCATTAAAAAGAAAGAAGCAAATCTATGTGAATGACATGTGCAACACATTCATCTTTCTAATCCACTTTGTCATTAAAAAATTAAGCTTAAGAGGCTGAGCACGGTGGCTCACACCTATAATCCCTGCACTCTGGGAGGCCAAGGTGGGAGGATTGCTTGAGTTCAGGAATTCAAGACCAGCCTGAGCAAGAGCAAGACCCCATTTCTACTAAGAATAAACAAAATTAGCCATGCGTGGTGGTGGCCCTTGTTGCTCCTGGAACAGGCCAGCTCCTGCCCCAGGGCCTTTCTAATTTCTGTTCTCACTGCCTGGGAAACCATTTCCCCAGATACCCACAGGGCTCAGGGCTCACTCCCTAGCCCTTGAAAGTCTTTCCTCTGCACTGGCTTCCTCAGTGAGGCCTTCCCTGGCCACCCTATCTCAAATGATAAATCATCATCTGACATGCTCAGATGTTTGTTCATTTGCTAGCTGCTTCCCCCACTAGATCACTCAAGAGCTCTATCTGTTCTTTCACTCCTGATTCCACATCGTCTAGTACTGGTGCTGCCATGAAGTGAACAGGAACTCAGTAAAGAATGTTAAGCAATGCCTTAATCTGAGAGATGGTGTGGAACTAATTAGGCAAGGGAGGGTAGGAGGAAGCATTCCAGGTAGAGGGAACAGCATGTTCAAAGGCCCCGAGAAAGGCAGGACAGGGCGCGGGTCAGGAAGTGAAAGGATGGCCCAGGGGAGGGAAGACCAGTATAAAGGAAGCTGAGAAAGTAGGACAGGGAATACAGGGACTGGATATCATGAAAGGAACCTCAGTCTTTTTCTAACAGGAAGCCATTAGGGAATGACAGGATCAAATGAACCATTTACCAACCTCCAGCTTCAGGATCAACGGGGGTCCAGGAGAGGTAAAAGTGAATGTGGAGTCCAGCTGACAGACTAGCACCAGTAGATCAGATCATACATGACCTTGGCTTGGACTGAGAAGACAGAACCAGTGGAGAAAGGCAGTAGATTCCAGCAATACTTAGTAGACAAAATCGACAGTTCTGCCTGATTGATCACATAGGGGTAAGTAAAAGGGCAATTTCAAGGTGATGTCATTCTTATACCTGTGAACCCAGTGAACAATGGCATCATTCACAGGAGGTAGAGGGAGGCCAGGAGGAGAGCACAGCAAGGTGATCTCAAGCACATTTTTAGAAATAGTGAATCTAAGTGGAGATTCACAGTTGGCAGTCAGATACCAGGCTGGTACAGCATGAACTGGTACAGTATGTCACACAACCAAGTGCAGATTTTTACCTGGTAGCTGTGGGGGAACTGGAAGGTTTTAAGTGACAGGATAAGACTGAGGATTCTGAACATTGCCTGGCCAGCAGGTAGAACAATCAGGAAGTGTTGCAAGGGTGTGAGTAAAGCCTGAGGACAAGCTGTGGCCATGGGAAAGAAGAGACTTCCACTTTATCACTGACCCATCTTCCATTCAACTGTGGAGATTTTTTCCTAAAATACAAACTCAGCATGTCAGCTCCCTCACTTAAAATGCCTCAGGATGAAACCCACACTCCTCAGGCCCTTCCATAATTCGTTCTGTCACAACCTCTCTGAATGCTCTCCTGCCACCCACTCCCCACACTACGTCAAGTCTCCCTAACATATCATTACGCATCAGTCAGTCTCCATGCCTCTGCTCATGCAGAGAAAAGTGGCTCTGACCTCCATGAGCTGGTCTGCTACCAGAAGCCAGGTCTTCATGGTGTCGGAAGCTGGCTGGTACACCAAGAAAGGCTATGTTGTTCTGTTGGACAGGAACAATTTCATAGAACATCAACTTACAGGGCCCTGTGTAACAGTGATGAAGTGAGATGAAACAAGATCACTTCGTAATTTTCTCTAACAATAGACAAAAACAAGATCACTATGCCACCCACAAAATACTAAATATCCCTCCCTCCTGTGAGTGAGTGTGGCTTCTTCATACATTTAGCCCTACCCTAGCCAAACCCTTGCCTAGAAAAAAATATTGGACCCATGATGTTAGAACTGCCCCCACCTCCTATCAGCACTCAGTTCAGAGCAAATCCATGCTTGCTTTGTTGGACCTTTTTCATCATCCAGTCAAAGCCCAAATCCTAAAAACCCCTTAATACCCTTTTACTGATATATGCCCTACAGTTCCTTATCTATGACTTTCCCCCACATTGCCACAAGTACTGAATCCAACTTGTTTCATTACAAGTGTGTTTCTGGTGCTCTTTACTGCAGGACATGGAAAACTGTAATGGGAGAAAAAGACAGTTAAACTTCTTGGAAAAAAGCTAATGGAGTTTCCATCTGAAGGTTTCCACTTTCTGTGTAGTACGTTAAGCAATGGCCAACATTATCTTGAAAAGAAGGAGGGGGGTAAATCAAAAGTTTGAGGAAAGTGAAAAATGTTTGAATTAAGTATTCTGGAGAATGGGACAGAATATGACCAGAGAAACATATTACAATGATCAGGCTCTATTAAGGGTATGGGTAAAGTTAAGTGACATGACTTCATAGCAGTACCAAGCTGCCCTGCTGTGTGATTCGTACTCCAGTAGTCAAGGCAGAAATGCAAACTTTGATTCAACGAAGGTTGTAGGTCTACTAGGACCAAAGAGCAAGGGAGATAAAGGCACTTCCAAGAGAATTACTGAGTAATGGACTATGGACTATGAACTCTAAAATCAACTGAGAGGAAACAGCAGAGAGGGAATATCTAAAGAATATAGAAAACCATAGAGTTCCTAAGAAAAAAATGAGCATAGCAGAAATAATTGGCAAAGCAACCTTGGAAAGATAAGATAAGGTTGGAGAGTATTGGACCAGCCATCTGTGAGGCACTGCAGTATCAGGATGAAAATCCAGGAATTCAGGGAGAGAAGAGGTGACAGAATTGGGTAAGAGGGAATCATTACAAGCAAGGTGGTCAAGAAAGTGAGGCCCTATATGTAGACTGTGTCCTCCACAAGGACACTGAGGTCACCTAGAATGATGTCAAGAATTTAAATAGAAGTCTGAGGGCCAGGCACCCAAGTCTTCAATGAATTAGGTGAATAACCAGGAGAAGGTGAACAGCAGCAGTGAGGAATGGTACAGTTTGGTCTGAGGGAACGCAAAGAAATGGGATAGGAAACAAACAGCAGAGAGGACACAAAACTTAAACCCTCTGATCCCGAGATATGCAGGTTCTGAGAGAAGAGATGTACCACTTGAGAGGGCTTCAAGGAAACGATGTCCCCAGGGAAGGGTCAGAGTTAAGGCAAAGGGAGGAGGAAAATGGCTAAGGAGAGGCTGAGGAAATAGAGGCACCTGTGCATTAAGGAGTGATGTTTTCAGAGGACACAGTGAGGGTTTGATGGGAGGATTGGGTCACATGTAAACAGAAGAGAGGAAAACTAGCTTTGGGGCACAGCATGATGGGCATAAGGAGAGAGGGTGTGAGAGTTAGTTACCATTGTAAGTGCTCAATCAAGACCTGCTGAATTAAATAGAATTAGTAAGCAGAAACCTAATATATACTATTGGAAAAATTCTAACTGATAGCACAAGTCTATGATAAGGATAATGAGAATGGTTTGATGACAATGGTGGTGGTGATAACAGAAACTAACAATTTTGAGCACCTACTGAATGGCAAGCACTATGGGAAGCACTCCACATTTAATCTTCACAACAATTTCCTGAGACAGATAACATCTTCATTACCCCCAGAATGAAGGAGAAAAAGCAAACTAAAGCCAAAGGAGAGAGCCAAAGGAGAAAGCAAACTAAAATAGGGGTAACAGAATTGTAGTGCCCTGGTAACTGGCTTTTTAAATGTTATCTTAGGGATTTTATGGCTGTAACTAACTCAGGGAGGCAGAAACCAGCCTGATCCATAGTTACTACATAGTCAGCAACTTCAACCAAATAATGCACAGACTGGAGGAAAATCAAAACTACCAATAATTTACTGAGGCCTTCCCTTTGTGCCATACACCAGACACTAATTGTTTTGAGTCAATTATCTCATTTACTCCTCACACTCCAAAGGTAGGTTACCCTTATTATCCTCCCCTTCTTTTTTTTTTTTTTGGAGATAAGAGTCTCATTCTGTAGCCCCAGCTAGAGTGCAATGGCATTATCATAGTTTACTTGCAACCTCAAACTCCTGGACGCAAGAGATACTCCTGCCTTAGCCTCCAGAGTAACAGGAGTACAGGCGCCCACCACAATGCCTGGCTTTTAGAGACAGGGTGTTGCTTTTGCTCAGACTTGTCTCAAACTCCTGAGCTCAGGCAATCCACCTGCCTCGGCCTCCCAGAGTGCTAGAATTATAGGTCTGAACCACCCAGCCCAGCTTTAATGACTTTTTGTTTAAAACATTGCTGATTCTTTCTGTGTTCTGCTTTCCAGAAGTCAAGAAAACGCTTTTCCATCTTTTGAGCTATTTATCACTTTCAACAAAGCCTTTAAAACTTAAATATTTTTTATTTACTTATCCAGCTACTAAAGACACCTATTGTATGCCAGAGACCACTCTGAGTGCTCTACCACTATTAAATATCATTTAATCTTCACAACCACCTATGAAATGGGATTATCACCCCCACATAAAGATAAGGAAATCACGGTACAGAATGGTTCAGAGTAAATTGCCTGATTTTACACAGTTAGTAAGGGGCAAAACTCAGTTTGACAGAGTTTGGCTCTACAATCTATGCTCACTATACTTCATCTCCAAGAACCTACAAAAAAGCTTGGTGCCCATAGCTCAATGGTTAGGGTGCTGGCCAGATACACCGGGGCTGGCAGGTTCGAACTCGGCCTGGGTCCACTAAACAACAATGACAACTACAACAACAACATCAACAATAAAAATAGTTGATTAAGGCAGGCACCTGTAGTCCCAGCTACTTGGAAGGCTGAGGCAAGAGAATTGCTTAAGCCCAAGAGTTTGAGGTTGCTGTGAGCCGTGATACCATAGCTCTCTACCCAGGGCGACACAGTGAGACTCTGTCTCAAAAAAAAAAAAAAAAAGTGCAAGGCTTACTTCCCAACTTTGGTTTTTCCCCACTATACAATCCCTTTTGTTCTCAGCTTAAACATCCCTGTCTAAATTACAAACTCTAGGGTATGCTGTATTTGTCAGCTCTCAATACAAAAACTGTAATTATGTATCTCATAGGTTATTTGCTTCCTGTCTGTCTTTCCCAGCTTAGCTGTCAGTTTCAGAACATTTGACACCATGTCTGTCTTGTTCATCATGTATTCCTATCATTAAAATTGGCTCGGCGCCTGTGGCTCAAGTGCTTAGGCACCAGCCACTTACACCTGAGCTGCCGGGGCGTTGTGGTGGGCGCCTGTAGTCTCAACTACTTGGGAGGCGGAGGCAGGAGACTCGCTTGAGCCCAGGAATTAGAGGTTGCTGTGAGTTGTGATGCCACAGCACTCTATCCAGGGTGACAGCTTGAGGCTCTGTCTCAAAAAAAAAAATTCCCACCAATCAGCCCACAGTAAGGGCCTGACACAAAAAACTCAATATATTTTTGTTGCAGGAAAAAAATAAAAGGTGGACACTCAAGCCTCATCTGGGACATATACTTGCACTGGCAATGTCCCCACCCCCACCCCTGCTACCGCATCCCTAAGAGTGGGGACATTTTTTTCTGGAAAAAAAAATGTTTTTTGTGGTCCTGGAAAGGTCCTTTTCCTCCTCAGGGGCCTGAGTTACTGGTGCACCATGGGGATCATGACAATCCTCAATAGAATGTAATCTTCCAAGGAGGAAGAACCTACATTGTTCTCCTCATAACTCATCAAGCCTGTACTCATTATTAGCTTCATGTTTGTATTTCCAGCAAGACTGTAGCTCCGAGAAAATCACACCACTCTGACTGGGTGCTCCTGGCACACACCAGGAGCTCAGAAAATCTCAGTTAAGTAAATGACTCCCTGTTCTGTGCACTTGACAGGTGTGAAGCGAGCATCCCCGAGTCTGCTACCGCATCCCTTTGGGCATCTAATAGTATTCTTCACGCACAGGCCCGACTCCCGTCTGGGCCCAGACCCTGCGACACCGGCCCCGGACCCCACGCCTGGTGCGCACCTGTTGCACAGACAAGCATCTTCGCAAGTGCAGCTCACACCCTCGTTAAATCTGTCACAGCTCGAGAAGGAAGAACAGGAGGCAACAGAGGGCCCCCTCAGGGTAGCGGCCACGGGCGTGGAGGTTCCTAGTACAGCGCCACCAGGGACATAAAGCGGGGTGTGGGGGGCCTGCAGGCTGAGGGGTCATGAGAGAGCCTCAGAGAGAAAGAGGGAGAGAGGATCAAACCCCACCCTCCTTGGCTGGTGCGGCTCGGTGACCCCGCCCAGCAACCTTCGCGCTTTACTGGCGCCTCCACCTTGGCGCTCCTAGGGCAATTACCCCGCCCTCTCAACCTGCGGAGGCGCTCATTGGAAGATTCTCTTGACCCCGCCTACATGACAGGGCAGTCGTCGAGAGAGAAAGAAAACTGAAATAAGGCGTGAGAGTACCGCAATGCTCTCTGGGAAGTGTAGTCTTAGACGTTTCATGAGGTCAGTTGGTAACCAGGTGAGAGTGTACCACTGTAATTCAGAGCGGAAGAACTAGCTGGATACTCAGTATTGGGGCGAAGGGCAGAGATCCAGCCAGAAGAACCAATTGTAAGTTTTTACGTTCAGTTAGTTGTCAGTGTCATTGAGCAGTATAACAAAATTTTCTGAGCGTTTACTTGCACACATAATGACCTTGAAATGTGAAGTAAGTGGTGTATACAAAAGTAATTCAACAGAAAAATATATACCAATGAAAATGAATGAACTAAGGCCGGCGTGGTGGATCACACCTGTAATCCTAGCACTGTGAGAGGCCAAGGCAGATGGATTGCTTGAGCTCAAGTGTTTGAGACCAGCCTCAGCAAGAGTGAGAACCCGTCTCTAAAAATTAGCCACGAGTTGTGGGAAGCGCCTGTAGTACAAGCTATTCAGGAGGCTGAGACTAGAGAATCACTTGAGTCTAAGAGTTTGAGGTTGCTGTGAGTTATGACGCCACCGCCCTCTACAGAGGGCAACAAAGTGAAATTGTCCCCCCAAAAAAAGAAAAGAAAAGAAATGAACTAGACCTATCGAGTACAAGTATATATGGTTGACTATCAGAAACATATTATTAAGTGTAAGAAGGAAGTATAACAATATTTTTATAGAGGTCAAATCAAGTAAAACTAATGTTGCTTAGAGAAACATGCCTATGTAGTAAAATACTATATAGAAAAACAAAGGAATGACAAAACAAGGAATTAGGATATTGGTGACCTCTAGGAAATAGAGAGGGGAGGACACGAGAGAGCAAGGAAAGAGACTAGGGAAGGAGTACATAGACATCATCTCCTCAGTATCTCAAATTGTGTGAGACATAATGTGTGTTTCATCATCATGCGTATTCAAAATATTCATTACACATATTCTGTACTGGATTTATTACAAAACTGATTCTTCTAAATGAAAAAAAGTGTTTGTATATTCCATTTTGTTATGTGTCAGGTGTTAGGAATAGGGATGGATATACTCAAACTTTAAAAAGTCATGAATAGGCTCAGTGCCTGTAACTCAATCGGCTAAGGCGCCAGCCACATCCACCAGAGCTGGCGGGTTAAAATCCAGCCCGGGTCTGCCAAACAGCAATGACAACTACAACCAAAAAACAGCCGGGCTTTGTGGCTGGCGCCTGTAGACCCAGCTACTTGGGAGGCTGAGGGAAGAGAATCGCTGAAGCCCAGGAGTTGGAGTTTGCTATGAGCTGTGATGCCATAGCACTCTATCCAGGGTGATGGCTTGAGGTTCTGTCTCAAAAAAACAAAAACAAAAACAAAAAGTCATGAATAAAGTCATGAATAAAGAGGGTCTATATACCCTCTCCTAAATTAAAAGGAAAATAACAAGAAAAACTGAAAACACACATATTGGAGTGAGACCAGATATCAGATATAAAATGCTCATTTATTTTGGGGGTACAGAGTCTCACTATGTTCCCCCCCAAGGTAGAGTACTGTGAGCATCCTAACTCACAGCAACCTCAGATTCCTGGGCTCAAGCAATTCTCTCTCTCTCTCTTTTTTAAAATAACTCTTTAATCATATGCACATAAAGGGGATAAAGGGAAACACCAGGCTAACTGGGGGAGGGAGTAGGGTATTCTCCCTTTGTCCCAATGTCTGCTTGGCACAGTTCTGAGATCACACACAAAACTGGAGGTGGGCTGGGGAGTAGAATAAGGGAGAGAACTGAAGAGACAAAAGCAA
>CAUYON010197897.1:0-10116 GCA_963573935.1 Arctocebus calabarensis
TGACTGGTGGAATGAGAATCAAAATGACCAGATAAAGGACCTTTATAAGTCATTTTGGGATCCAAGGAAAGTCCATTGCATAATTTTAACCTATTATTATATTAATCTTTTACTTTGAATTATATTGTACATTTTTCTTAATATTGTTGTCCCTCTGTTTATTTTGCTTGTAAAAAATGTCCTCACTATTTGGATTTCTTTTCCTTTGTTTAAAAATATTACATAGTGGTATAAGAATTTGTATCTTTATTACTCAAAGGGTTCTTTCTGAGCAACCACTGGTTTTGTCACATACCCAGTTGATGAACAAGGTGGTTACTGAGATAATCCTTTGAAAAGCCAGCTAAGGCTCCTGGTTTTCTAGAAATGTCTGGCTTATAAAGTGTCTATACTTTTCCTCGAGTATTTTTAAATGAAATTTCTCCTTTTCCTAGAGAAGTTTTAAATGAGAATTTTGTTTTCCCAATAAATGTTTGGCCATTCTGTTCTTATAATGCTACTTTGTTAAATTAATAGTGGCTTACAAAAATCTTGAGCCCTATAACAATGCATTAGTGGCGAGTTGTTTTGAAGACATTAGACTAAGGGTTATTTATTTTGCTTAGTATATGAAAGGGTTTGCTTTTATCATTCATTAACTATTCCAACAAGTATTTACTGAACTCTTACCTTGTGCCAGGCACCGTTCCAGGGGCGAGGGGTACACTGGTAAATAGAACAGACAAAACTGCCTACCCTCATAGAGTTTGCATTCATGTGGGAACAGATAAGCAATAAATAAGTAAACTAAATAGTGGGCTAGATAACAGTAGAGGCTGAGGAGAAAAATAAAAGGGAAAAGCAAGTAAAGCACAGTTTTGTAATAAAAAAAATGATACCAAGGAACGCTTCACTGAGGTGAAATGCGGAGGAGGTAAAAAATTAGCTATGTTCGTTTCTGAGAATTTTCCAGGCAGGAAGCAGAGCAAGTGTACATGCTCTGAGGCAGGAGCATGCCTGGCATGTCCCAGGAACAAGGGAGGAGCCTGATGTGGGAAATGGGAGGAACAGGAGGAAATAAAGTTAGAAAGGTAACCGGTAGGATGAGATCATCCAGGGCCTTGAAAGGGTTTTACCCTTTGCTCTGAATGAGTGGGCGCTTCTGAGGGTTTTTTTTTTTTTTTTTTTTTTTTGAGACAGTCTCACTTTATCACCCCGGTAGAGTGCTGTGGCGTCACACAGCTCACAGCAACCTCCAACTCCCGGGCTTAGGTGATTCTCTTGCCTCAGCCTCCCGAGTAGCTGGGACTACAGGCGCCCGCAACAACACCCAGCCATTTTTTGGTTGCAGCTGTCATTGTCGCTTGGTGGGCCCAGGCTGGATTCGAACCTGCCAGCTCAGGTGTACGTGGCTGGTGCCTTAGCCACTTGAGCCATAGGTGCCGAGCCAACAAGATAAATCTTACTATTGTGTTCAGACTAGATTGATGGGGAGATAAAGCAGAAATGAGAAGATGGGCTAGGAAGTTTTTGCATTAATCCAGGCAAGTAGGATCACTGTACTGCACAACTCCAAGAGGCATTATTTACCTTGCTCTCTGTGTAATTAGCAGTATATTATAGCCCAACAGCCAAAGTCAGGGGCCCCACAGTCAAGGTGGTTTGGACCAGGATGGATGTAATGTGAGTGGGAAGAAGTGTTTAGTTTAGATATATTTTGAAGATAGAACTAATCGGATTTGCTGGCACATGAGATATGGTATATGATTTTAAGGTCACTAGTTTCATAAATTATTAAAGTTCATTATACCAAATACCATTATACCAAATACCATTTACTATGGGGTAAATAATTCATAATTATTTTTAAATTCCATGAGCATTTATTGGAAGTCAACTATGTAGTATAGTGTTTCAGATTCTGTAGCAACATTTTTTAAAAGTACAAGTGCAGCAACAACAGAATATTTAGTCTTCGAAATAATGGCAATTTAGTCTGTTAGACAAAGCCTCCATAGATTAAAGAACCAAGTGAAACAATAAAAGAATCAAATTCTACATAAAACAAAATAAATAACAGGACTAACAAAATGGTCCACTTTGTAAGTAATTTTACATTTGTCAAGATATGCACATCTCTGTCATACTCCTCCAGTCTGTTCAACATCTTACTATTTTCTTTTCTTTTTTTTTTCCCCGAGACAGAGTCTCACTATGTCGCCCTGGGTAGAGTGCTATGGCATCACAGCTCACAGCAACCTTCAACTCTTAGGCTTAAGCGATTCTCTTGCCTTAGCCCGCCATAGCCCCTGGCTATTTTTGTGTTGTAGTTGTCATTGTTGTTTATCATGCCTGAGCCAGCTCACACTCACCAGCCTTGGTGTATGTGACTGGCGCCCTACTCACTGACCTATGGGTGCTGAGCCTCACTATTTTCTGATAGTAACATGACTCATGTGTTTCCTATTCAAAGCCAGGCTAGTTATGCTCTGTGGTCAACTCCTGCTCCAGCAGGAAGTATACAAAAGGCTTCATGTTTGAGGTAGGAATTATTTGTGTTCATGTACTCTTCTGTTGTTGATGTCCTGGGTTGCATGTTTTACACTTTGGTTTAGAATTCTTACTTGCAGCCTATTGAGAACTTTTGAGATCTCATGGTTTCCCATGCCTCACCTCACCTGCCTCATACACAGTAATAACTTGCTACTTCTTGTTTTGTAGGTTTCATTACTACAGCTTTCCAAATAATGAGATAGTGAAGAATATCATAATAATTATGATAGTTAACACTTTAAAGTACCGACTATGAGCTAGGCATTTAAGTTATGCTATTTAAGTACTGAGGTAGATTGGTTCCAGGATGCTACCCTCACCCCTGCAGATGCCAAATTAGTGGATGCTGAGTTCCCTTATATAATGGCAAAATATTTTCATATAACCTACCACTACACATCCTCCTATACTCTTTAAATCATCTCTAGATTACTTATAATACCTAATACATACAATGTAAATGCTATGTAAAGAGTTATACTGTATTGTTTTTTATTTGCATTATTTTAAATTAAAAATTTTTTTTCTTTAAGTATTTTTGATCCAAAGTGGGATGTGGAAACTACAGATATGGAGGTCTGAGAATATGTTTTAAATGTAATTCTCACAGCATGCCTATGAAGCAGGTACTATCATTATCCCTACGAAGAACCAAGCCTTAGAGTGCTTAGTAACATGCCCAGGGTTATTAAGCTAGAAAGTGGCAAAGCTGGGGTTGAAACGCAGAGCCCCTAACATGCCATCATGCCATAACATGTCCTTTTGTATCTTGTACATATTGAAAATGATTCAAAAGTAGAAAATATGCCAATCCCAACAAAGTTCTCTAAACTCTCAAAGCCTCTATGTCTAATAACTATCTTTCTAATGTTATGGATTTTTCATTTTATTAATTTTACGAACCCCAAGTTTGATATAACATTTGCAATACTATCAGTTCTATTTTTTTTTGAGACAGAGCCTCAATCTGTCACCCTGGAGAGTGCTCTGGCATCACAGCTCACTGCAACCTCCAATTCCTGGGCTCAAGTGAGTCTCTTGCCTCCGCCTCCCAAGTAGCTGGGATAACAGGCACCTGCCACAATGCCCGGCCTTTTTTGGTTGTAGTTGTCATTGTTATTTGGCGGGCCCGGGCTGGATTCGAACCCGCCAGCTCAGGTGTACGTGACTGGCGCCTTAGCCCGTTGAGCCATAGGTGCCACCTAGCCTATCAGTTCTATTTTTAAATATATTGATAGGAGAGGTGTTTTTGAATGGCTTTAGATTCAGGCACCCAAACATATAAATGAACTCTGGACCCAGGATAAACAAGTAGCAGTTGAATGGGTAGAAATGCCAATGGAGAATTTTTCTTTCTTTCTTTCTTTTTTTTTTTTTTTTGATACAGAGTTTCACTCTGTGCCCAGGCTAGAATGTCACAGCTCATAGCAACCACAAACTCCTGGGTCCAAGTAATCCTCCTGTGTCAGCCTCCCAAGTAGCTGAGACTACAGGCACCTGCCAAGATGCTGGCTAATTTTTAGTTCCCAGCTCCTTCCGCCTCCCAGAGTGCTAGGATTATTAGCTAAAGCCACTATGCCTGGCCTCATTGGGGACTTCTAAAAGACCAACATCAAAATAGTGCTTACATCCACATTTAATTTTGACATCTTACACTGCACTTTAGTTGAAAATTTTTCTGACATTAAAGTAGTCCTACATTACATCTGAAGAAGTATCCAAACAAAGTTTCAGGTTAGAGTCATATTGTTACAAATTATGATTTTTAAATATTGTAATATTTAAATATAGCTTAAATATGATAGAAAAAATTATTCAGGTCATTGGATCAGAAAAACAAACCCTAATGAAACAACTGTCAGCATAATACTTTCAGTTCATGGGTTTAATAAATACCTACAAAAGATAATTTATTTATATTCAAAACACAGGTGTAATTACATATATTTGGCTGTAAAGTAGGTTAAGAACTTGAATGGGTTTCCATTTGATAGAGTCAAGGTTTGCTATTGTGGAAAAAAGAGTGGTTAGTGCTCATATTTTATTAAATTGCAAAATGATTTTTTTTTTCACTTGTTCCTGCATCAGTGCCTCCTTTCCCCTCTGATTTATATTGGCAAGTGAATGTACAGTTTCTGACAAATGAATCATTACAAATAGTAATGTTCATTGATTTAGTAGATGCCTTATGTATTAACCTCACTATTGCCATACATGTAAATGTGCACTGAACATATAACAAACAAAAGCATAGGAATTTTATAGCTGTTTTGGCATTATAAAATTTGCCCTTCTTCCTCTAATGGGACTATATGACCCTGATGGACATAATTTCGTGTATTCTTAACAGATACAGTAAATATGCCAAATGTAGGGCTAATGGTATGGTAGCTAAATATTTCCTTCGTATTTGCATCTTTCGAGGGCAATGATGGAATTTTAATTTCTATCAGTTTCTCAATTTTCTATTAATTTCTTAATTTCCTTTCATCTCTGCTTTCTGAAAATGAACATCTATACATATTTGTGATTTGGCTTTTATTTCTAACACTTAAATAATTCAAGTGTTAGCAAGTAAATATATTAATTTGAAATCTAGCTTTAAACAATATTGCTTGTCTAGTTTACACTTTAAAATAAACTTCCAAACTTGATCATTAATATTGACTTTTCTGTATAGAGTTAAGATTATAAATTGTCCTATGGAAAAGTAAAACTAAAGATTGTGCTGGGTCCCTGAAAGAACTAAGTATAATACAGTGCTCAATGTGTGTTTTCTTCCTATGGTATGTTATCAACAGATGGATAATGAAGAAGCAAGTTAGTTTGTCTTTTCTAATGTCTATCATTTAATTCAATAACAATTTAGAATCTTTTTTGGAACAAGGTGGGGTGTAAACACAAATATTTTTTAAAAGGCCAAACCAGCCACACTTAAGGTAGATTTGGTTTCATATTGCTTTCTGAGATAGGATCTCACTCTGTCACCTAGGTTGGAGCTGGCATGATCACAGCTCATTATAACCTTAAACTCCTGAGCTCAAGCAATTGTTCTGATAAAACTGCTTAAGTGCTGGGATTATAGCAAAAGCCACTGTGCCCTGTTAACGCAGCTTTTAAACTGTTGTTGACTTCCTGGTGTAGGTTCAAATATAGGAACTTCCTAAATCCAAATATATAGGAACTTACTAAAGCCATTTCGTACTATAACCTATGAACTTATTCTAAACATAAAGTAAAATCATTTATGCTTCTGGCCATAGATAACATTCGGTTAATTTTCCCTTAATATTTTCTGAGTATAAACTCATATTTTTAAATTAAAATTTTAATGAAAAACAATAATTATGTATATATTTATGGGGTACAATGTTATGTTTTGATATATGCATGCACTGTGAAATGATAAATCAAACTAATTAACGTGAACTTTACCTCACCTATTTTTTTTTTTTTTTTTTCAGAGCCAGGGTCTAGCTGTTTTGCCCAGGGTTTATCTGGTTTTATAAGAGGTCAGGAATTTAAGAGGACTTCTTTTATCATTTTATAGTTAAATTTATTTCATATTGGGGATTGTTTTTTTCACTTTCCTTATGACAAAATTGTAGAGAAATGCATTTTAAAATATATAATGTAAGCCTTTCCTCTCAACTATTTTTGTTTCCTTTCTTTTTGTCCTTCCCTTCCCCCAACTTTAGCTCTTCTGTGGGTAAAATATTATTTCACAAAGAGTTATGTTTGCAGTTTTCAATTGACTTCTTAGAAGTGAAAATTTGAATCACCTGTTTTTTCAATATCCAAATGTAAGAGTTACATTTTCAGTTTTGATTTGTTAAAACATACTGAGTATCTTTAAGTGCTTTAAGTTATTTGTAGGCAAAGAAATAGTTTTGGAATCAAGTGAAGTCTTCCTAAAATTAATACGTAAGCACTCAAATGATTGAGAATTTTTTTCTTCCTTAAAAAAATACATATATGTGTACATAATGTTTATATTCTCAGATGTTCCCCTGCCTGTGTATTTTATTGTTTTAAGACTGCAAGCCTTCTAAAACTAGGTAGAAATGGAATACTGCTAAGAATCAGAATTAGGAGGCATTAATACACACACTTCAAGCACTTTTGTCAAACAGCAGCAATGACTGATTTCAGGGGCGTGGAAGCCCAGAAACTGGAGAAGGATCAGAGGAGGCCTGAGTGGGGGAAAGGCCTTAACAGAACAGTGCATGCTCCAGAGTCCAGTGGGGTTTTAGGAAGAGGGTGACCTTTAACCTTGGAAAGGGCATTTATTTGGGAAACGCTAAACAGCGTTTACTTGGAGGGTGTGAAGGCAGAAGTGGAAACTTTTGGAAGTATTTGCTTTAATAGGTCCTGGGTGGTTTAGGGACCTCCAGAGCTGGTCGGTCAGCTGGGTGGGAGAGGGCCACGCTGGAAGCATCGAGTCCTAGTCCCAGGGAAGGCGGCAGGCAGCATTTGGATGTTCCTGAAACCAATTCGGGGTGGGGGAAAAGTGGAGTTTAGCGCGAATTTTTATCTGTGCGTGTAGGACTATTAGAGGAGGCGCAGGGGAGCCACGCGGGTATTCTCCGCTCCGGGGATGCGCCGGCCCGCGCCGAGGCCGCTTTCCGAGGCGGCGGGCGCTGCTCCCGGCCCGGGCCGCGGCCCTCCCGCCCCGGCGAGGCCGCGCGGTGGATTGTGGGCTGGGGGCTGCGGCGGCCTCGCAGCGGCCTCTGGCGCTGTCTCCGCGGAGCCGACCGGGCCAGGCCAGGCCGGGCGGGCCGGCGGGGTGAGGCAAAGCAGTTGAGCAGGGAGTCGAAGCGCTAGGGACAGTGGTCGTGGCGCGGCGGCAGCGGCTCCCCTGGAGGCCGGGGATGTGGGAGAGGCGGTGGCAGCAGCGGCGGAGGCGGCGCTGCGGACCCGGGGGAAACTGCTGGCTGACAGGACACCCGGGAGAGACGTGAGGGAGCCGCCGCTGCCGCCTCTCACCCCCGAGCGGAGCTGGGCTCGAGAGGGCGGCCCTGTGCTCCCCGGGCCACCAGGCCAGCCGGCGCGGGGCGGGGGCGGGAAGCCGGGCTCCCGGCGCCGGGAGGTGGCGGCCGCGGAGCAGCAGCCTGGATGCGACGTGGAGCGCTGGAGGCGGCGGAGATGCACTAGGCCTCGCTCTGGGCGGCTGCCCTGGACCCGCAGGTAGGTGTGGGGCCGGCCTCCATCGGCCCGGCGCGCCGCGGCCCACCCTCACCCCGACCTCCTGCAGAGAGAGGGCCCGAGACCCCACCCTCCCTGTCACCTCCCCAACCCGGAGCGGACGGAGCTTCGGTCACCACTGGCCGGCGCCGGAGCTTCCATTCTCCTCTCTGCCACCTCCTCTTCCTTTCCACTCTGGTCCGCATTCGGGGCTGGCAGCTGTGCTCCCCACCTTCCGCCGCTCTCGCCCCTCTCCGGGATCCCAGCTCTGAACTTCCATCACCCCCTTTGACGCTGCCCCTAAACTTTCTCTTTCTTTTTCCAGTCGGGCTCTTAGCGCCTTTGAATACCACTGGAATATTTAAAAAAAAATTTTTTTTTCCCCCTTTCTCTCTCTGGGGAAGGCTAACCCAAAAAATAATGCGGTGTTTGTATTTTTGGCAGTTTGTCACAATAATTTGTTCAATAATGAATTTTCTTCAGTTATACTACCTTTCATTTCTGCATAGATACAAAGGCAGGCCATCTCTGCCCTCTCTTCGTTGACTTGGGAACTTTTACCTGCCAATTATAGTTAACCACTTGGTCCGTTCATTAGGATGGTATTTTTAGAATTTTGGTTGACGGGGTTGCAAAACATTTATTTTAAAGTCCTTTTTAACCAGTTTTATCTTTTGGTCTTCATTGAAGTTCTTACTTTCGAAGAATTGTTTGGAGTGTTTTTGTTTTTAATTGGCTCTATTTCTGATTTGTCAAATCCAGGACAGCCTTAATAGTATGGCTTACAAGGCAAGTGATTCAGTATAAATTACTTGTAGTATACTGAGAACTGTGTTATTATAACTCAAATTGTGGATTTTGATGGACTTTCACGTTTATAAATCCAATGACGAGTTCTCATTGGAGAAGTAAGTACCCTGAGAGTCTAAATGATTCGTAAGCAGTTATGATCAAACAGATGGAATGATGGGATTTGTTTGTTTTACTGTGTTTGTATTGTAGTCAGCATCTGATATCCTAGAAGTGGAAATTGATGGTTCATAGTGACCATCTTTGCTCATAATAGGCTTGGGTAAAAATGATCAATATGTGTAATTGATAGTTGTGGCATGAGGGATTAAATATTTGCAGTTTTATTGTGATTTGGCTATTTTTGAATTATGATAGTCTGAGGATCACTTTTAAAAGAAATGAAAATGTTGTAATGTTTTTTTATTTTTTTTTTGTTAATTGTTTTTTGAGATATTTTGCTTTGTTGCCCAGGGTGGCATGCAGTGCCGTAATCATAGCTCACTGCTACCTAGAACTCCTGGGTTCAAAAAGAGTTGAACCAGACTTTTGAGCAGCTGGGACTATAGGAATGCCAGGCTAATTAAAAAAAATTGTGGGGGGGTTGGATCTTGTGTTGCCCAGGGTAGTCTTGAACTCCTGGCTTTAAGCTTTCCTCCCACATGGGACTCCCAAAGTGTTGGGATTACAGGCATGAACCACTGCACCTGTGGGGTTTTAAAAATAATGAATCAACAAAGTGTAAAGACTGTCTGTGACTTTTTGTTTTTGTTAATATATACTATTTTGTTCTTGTAGAAGAACTATTATTACTATGCTGTGAACAAATGCTATTTGTTACTACAGCATTTGGCTTTCTGAAATGTTTTCCATTGTTTTCAAAATTATGACAGGCAATATTGTCCAAAGTTTAGAAAAAGGTGATTGAATTTACATATGTTTATGTTTTCTGGAAAAGTTAAAATTTATAGTTGGGTGAGATAATAATGTTTTTATATCAGAATTAAAATAAAATCTGAGGTAGCCCATGAAATAGCAAACTTTGCAGAATATTTTCTTAATCACACTCCTTTTCCTATCAATAAAAGTTAATTAAAATTCTTTTTCCTGCTCCAAGCTTTTTAAGAGTAGCTTTCTTTTTTTTTTTTTTTTTTGAGACAGAGCCTCAAGCTGTCACCCTGGATAGAGTGCCGTGGCATCACAGCTCACAGTAACCTCTAATTCCTGGGCTTAAGTGAGTCTCTTGCCTCTGCCTCCCAAGTAGCTGGGACTACAGGTGCCCGCCACAACACTCAGCCATTTTTTGGTTGCAGCCGTCATTATTGTTTGGTGGGCCTGGGCTGGATTCAAACCCGCCAGCTCAGGTGTACGTGGCTGGTGCCTTAGCCTGTTGAGCCACAGGCGCCGAGCCAAGAGTAGCTTTCTTGAGATTGAGATATGATTAACAGATCATAAAGTACACTCATTTAAAGTGTACAATTCAGTGATTAGTGTGCTACCATCACTATAATCTAATTCTAGAACATCCCCATTCCACTCCCACCCCCCACCCCTTCCACCCCCCTCCCACCCCCCGCAATAACCGAAGGAAAAACCCTTTACCCATTCTCC
>CAUYON010197903.1:0-16816 GCA_963573935.1 Arctocebus calabarensis
CCTGTAGTCCCAGCTACTTGGGAGGTGGAGGCAGGAGACTCGCTTGAGCCCAGGAATTGGAGGTTGCTGTGAGCTGTGATGCTATGGCACTCTATCCAGGGCGATAGCTTGAGGCTCTGTCTCAAAAAATATATATATATACATATAGCTATGTGTTGTGGTAGGCACCTGTAGTCCCAGCTGTTTGGAAGGCTGAGGCAAGAGGATCAGTTTAGTCCAAGAGTTTGAGGTTGCTGTGAGCTGTGATGCCACAGAACTCTACCAAGGGTAACAGAGTAAAACTCTGTCTCAAAAAAAAAAAAAAGAAAAGATCCCATTCAATTCTTAAAGTCCCTCCTTTAGAGAGTGTGTATGTTTTTAGGTTCCTTGGCATGATTTCCCTAAATGGTTTATAAATTTACCTATTATCAGGTACCAGTTCCTGGGATCCAGGCTCTGCCCAACCATCTATCACCACTATCACCACTTTGACAGCACATTCAGCTGCTGGCCAGGCAGTGTGAGACTTTGGGGGGGAAGGGGTGTGTGTGAGTTTCCATAAATCCAGATTGGTATATACTTTATTCATTTATCTATCTTTATCTATTTATCTTTCTTTTTCAAGGCAAGGTCTTGCTCTGTTTCCTGGGCTAGAGTGTGGTTGTAGGTGGGTATATACTTTTAACTCTCATTGTCATTAGAGCAAATGTTCTTAACTGGTGGTCTATCCATGGGCCATCAGATCATAGTCACAGGTAATCTCCTCAAAATGATGGGCACAATTGGATATGTGCATATTTTCTGGGCTTTTCTTCAGAGTTTCAAGAGTCTTAGGCCTCAAAAAGGTTAAGAGAGTCTTAAGAGACTTTGAGACCCCACCAAATGATTAAAGTTGTGGTTTATCTTCACTGAGTCCACTTATTGGATTTGTGAATCCACTACCTTCTCATCATGCATTGGTGAATATGCAGAGGCCAGACTCTCTTTCTTTTTCTTTGTCTTTTTTTTTGAGACAGAGTCTCAAGCTATTGTCCTGAGTAGAGTGGAGTGCCGGGACGTCACAGCTCACACCAACCTCAAACTCTTGGGCTTAAGCAATTCTCTTGCCTCAGCCTCCTAAGTAGCTGGGATGCCCGCCACAATACCTGACTATTTTTTTGTTGTAGACCTCATTGTTGTTGGCAGGCCCGGGCTGGATTTGAACCTGCCAGCTCTGGTGTATGTGGCTGGTGCCCTAGCTGCTGAGCTACAGGCACCAAGCTCACACTCTGTCTTTTTATTGTACAAATTCTTTGTCTGGACCTCTCCTAGGCCAGAGTACCCTGGTAGCAAATCTCTTTTACTTTGGTAAACTGGTAAATCTTATCTTCTATATCATCCCCCTTCAAAAGACCCTGTGGAGATAGGCTTTTGGATCTGAGGCTCAAAAAAGTTGTGATTTTTAAAAAATATGTTTAGCTGCAGGAGGTCCCTTTTTTCTCCTTTGTCCTTTCCAAAGTTGGGTCTTGTGTCTGTTTTAGGAGGTGCCAGTTTCAGGGAACTGTTGTCCTGGGAGTATCAGACTTCTTTCTTCTGGAGAGGCTTAGGCAAGGGTCTTCCTTTCTCCTAGAGTTTGTAATCACTGTTACTGAGGTGTCAGAACTGCTGAGGGTGGTCAGCTGCTGCCCCCTCCTCTCTGCTGGATCTGCTCTGGGTTGCACAGTGTTTGGGAAGGGGGTGGGGGGCAGTACTTATTTGATTTTAGGACCAGTTTTTCTGGTCTGAGTCAAGAAGGTTGGGAAATGGAGTGGGAGTGGGTGGGGGGTGGAGGACTGTGGGGCAGTGTGACTGGTGCAGGTGTCTCCTTTGAAAACTCATATTGAGAAGGAGTAGTCATTAATCTCAGGCGAGTGCTAGAAAAGGGAATGTCTTTTCTGAGCCCCTTCCCAGCTATCCCACTTTGGACCAGATACCCAGCTGAATATGCCCATTGTGCCAAGTTGGAGACTAGCTGGTAGGCTGAGGGAGCCAGTCAGGTCATGATTAGAACCTGGAGCCCCATGAGCCTGGCCAGCTGGGAGGGCGTTGCAAATTAGCCCCTGGAATACTGGCTTTCCCTGAGCTGAGAGTGGAGACTGACATTCTTGTGTGTCTGAACCAGCCACCTCCTAACTTTCCCTTCCTTTATTTATATTTAACTATTTTTCCTCCCCCAGCAAATTGAACAACTTTGCTTCTAGGCCTTTGTGGGAGATGCTGGAGTGAATTTCCCGATCTGGCCAAGTTCTTAGCCTGAATGACTCAGTTTCTTTTCCTATCTTCCCCTCTCCTTTTTTGTCTCCCCAGGGCACTCCTGCTTTCCTGCACACTCACAGGAAAATGAGTGTGTCAGGACAAGGTAGTGGGCAAGGGAGGTGAAGAAATTTTCAACACAGATTCCTTGAAGTGAAAAGGGCATGTGGACCCAGTTATTCTTGGAGAAAGGGTCTTTTCTCAGGCTGGTGTGGTTGTTCCTGGAGACCTAGGTTGAAGTCCAAGTTCTCAACCCTGCTTATTATCAGTTGGGACAGTCAGGCTTTCTTGGATAAGGTTTCTTTATTTGAGACAGAGTTTTGCTCTGTCACCCCAGGTAGAATGCAGGGGAGTCAGCCTAGTTCACAGCATTCTCAAACACCAGGGTTCAAGTGATTCTCCTGCCTGAGCCTCCCAAGTAGCTGCAGTGGCACACCACTGTGCCTGACTAATTCTCCTTTTTTTTTTCTTAAAGTAAAGACAGGGTCTTTCTCTTGCTCAGGCTATTCTCAAACTCCTGACCTCAAGCAATTCCTCCTGCCTCGGCCTCCCAGAATGTAATCCCAAAAGGATTACAGCATGAGCCTCCATTCCTGGCTCGGGCAATGTTATCTTAATCCTCTGAGCCTTTATTCTTCATCTAAGAAATGGGGCCATGAATCTCAGTGTCCCTCACAGGGCTCATACATGTGACTCAGGATGATTTCTTCCTTTTCCTGCTCTGGCTCAGTTAGAAGCAACCAGTACAGAGTGGTCCCCAGAGAAAGGTGTTGTCTTGCTTAGTGGTTTTTACTCTAAATTAGCAGCTGGATGACTCAGTGGAGCAAATGAGATACACTAAAGATCACTGTCCCCCCACCTGCCATGTTTGCTATAGGAGGCTAGTGTTTCCTCCTTCCCACTTCTCCATCTAACTGTGGCCTGGGGGGCTGCATGATCCTGTTTGAGACTAAGTAAACTTTTTTTATTTTTTTATTTTTTGAGACAGAACCTCAAGCGTTCACCCTGGATAGAGTACTGTGGCATCATAGCTCACAGCAACCTCCAACTCCTGGGCTCAAGTGATCTTCTTGCCTCAGCTTCCTAAATAGCTAGGACTATAGGCGCCTGCCACAATGCCCAGCTAGTTTTTCTATTTTAGTAGAGACAGTTTCACTCTTGCTCAGGCTGGTCTCAAACTCCTGATCTCAAGCGGTCCGCCTGCCTCAGCCTCCCAGAGTGCTTAGGATTACAGGTGTGAGCCATGGCTAAGTAAACTTCCTGGCCTGGTCTACAGCCTGACTGTGTGTGTGTGTGTGTGTGCGCGCGCGCGTGTGTGAGTGCGTGCGCACACACGTGCAGGAGTAAGTCTGGGCAGGGTATTGATGAAAGCTATCGGGACCAGCCCTTTGCACTTTCTTCTGTGTTCCACACAGGTCAGAGAAATTGAGGTTGCGTTTCAGGGTCTGTATGCCTACCTCAGTTGGGACCAGATTCAGGTGAAAACACTGGTGTTCTTGGTCCCCTGACAAGCTGCCTGTTGCTCCAGGATGAATGTGGTCGGGAGTAAACTAGTTTGCCTCGAGGGAGTAGGGGCAGGGTTGAGGCAAGAGTCACAGGGCAAATGGTACCTTTGTTTTCCTTCACCATCTTTCCGTACCCGTTATCTCTGGATCTGCCTGGATCTGCCTGTGAAAGTGCTATTTGCATTCTCCCTTCCATTCCCTCCATCAAGCTCTGGGGCAGCCCTTTTTCTCCACTTAAGAAAAGCTGGGCTCTGGTTTTACTGTCTGGGGGCAGCTGGGAGTGAGTCTGCCCTGCCCAGCAAAATAGTGCCTCCCCAGCCTTTTCCCTTCTGACCAACTCTGCTCTCCCCACCAGGTAGAGCACGTCCTTTTGCAGCCATGTCGGCCAAGGCAATTTCAGAGCAGACGGGCAAAGAACTCCTTTACAAGTTCATCTGTACCACCTCAGCCATCCAGAATCGGTTCAAGTACGCCCGGGTCACCCCTGACACAGACTGGGCCCGCTTACTGCAGGACCACCCATGGCTGCTCAGCCAGGTAGCCCTCCCCCACCCTGTGCTCTTTATTTAGGCCCAAGATCTGAGAGGAAAAAGCCTGACACTGGTGGGGGTCACAGGATCACCTCAGTGGGCAGCATGCAGTGGGCTGAGCAGGGTTTTATGCTCCCTGTGGGTCCTACATGTTGGGGAACTCTTGCATGGCCTTGGAACTGGACAAACTGTGGTGTGTCCACATCACAGCTCTTTGTTTATTAACCATGTGGCCTAGGTCCAGCCAGTGCACCTCTTTGAGTTTGAGATTACCTGTCTGTCAAGTGTGGATAATATTCTGGAAGGCATTTAGTAAGCTACTTGGTAGATGCTCAATAAAAAGCTCGTGTGCCCTCCCCTCCCCTAAGTGGGACATGTCAAGAATGTGTCAGAGCAATTAGGAAGTGTTGACCTCTCACTAAATGAAGAATGGCACTGACCCTTGGGGTCTTGCCTGAAGTGGGCAAGGACATTGTTAGCAAGTTTTCAGCTTTGGCTGAGGTAGTGAGTTATCTCAGTTGATCCCAGGGAGTTGCAGATGGAACTCTTTGTTCTACTTTCTCACCTTCTTGACTAGTCTTAAAAAAATTATTTAAAAAAAAAAGACTGGGCTCGGCACCTTTGGCTCAATGGGCTAAGGCGCCAGCCACATACACCTGAGCTGGCAGGTTCGAAACCAGCCCCCAGGCCCGCCAAACAACAATGATGGCTGCAACCAAAAAATGGCCAGGTGTTGTGGCAGGCGCCTGTAGTCCCAGCTACTTGGGAGGCAGAGGCGGGAGACTCGCTTGAGCCTAGGAATTGGAGGTTGTTGTGAGCTGTGATGCCACAGCACTCTACCCAGGGCGACAGCTTGAGGCTCTGTTTCAAAAAAATAAAAATGAATAAAAAAAAAAGACTGGCTAGGCGCCTGTGGCTCAACGGGCTAAGGTGCCAGCCATGTACACCTGAGCTGGCAGGTTCGAATCCAGCCCGGCCCGCCAAACGATGACGACTGCAAGCAAAAAATGGCCGGGCCACGTGGCGGGCATCTGTAGTCCCAGCTACTTGGGAGGCGAAGGCAAAAGACTCACTTGAGCCCAGGAATTGGAGGTTGCTGTGAGCTGTGATGTCATAGCACTCTATCCAGGGTGACAGCTTGAGGCTCTGTCTAAAAAAAAAAATAAAAGACTCGGGGGTGGCCCCATATGTCGAAGGTGGCAGGTTCAAACCCAGCCTCGGCTGAGCTGCAAAACAGAAAAATAGCCAGGCATTGTGGTGGGCCCTTGTAGTCCCTGTACTTGGGAGGCTGAGGCAAGAGAATCGCCTAAGCCCAGGAGTTGGAGGTTGCTATGAGCTGTGTGATGCCACGGCACTCTACTGAGGGCGATAAAGTGAGACTCTGTCTCTACAAAAAAAAAAATTCGGGCAGCGCCTGTGGCTCAGTGGGTAGGGTGCCGAGGGTGGCAGGTTCAAACCCGGCCCCAGCCAAATTGCAACAAAAAATAGCTGGGTGTCGTGGTGGGTGCCTGTAGTCTCAGCTACTTGGGAGGCTGAGACAAGAGAATCACCTAAGCCCAGGAGCTGGAGGTTGCTGTGAGGAGTTGGAGGTACTCCACGGTACTCTACTGAGGGCGAGAAAGACTACTTCGCTGGGCGTGGAGAATAAGAGTAGGACCAGGGGTGAGGGTCCTGCAACTGTGAGGCAGCCCATCCACAGAGGGTGGCAGTGAATTTCCTGGCACTGGAGATATGAGAGTATTGTCTTTGGAAGACATAGTTTAAGCGCAGTGGTGGGTTTGGCCAGATGACCTCTGAGGTTCTTTGATACTCCAAAGCTCTGTCTCTGTTTTCCCTTTTGGAACACAGATTCTGGTCCATATTCTGAGGAGTTTACTATAGAGTGAAGAAGCTAATATAACATATCCCCATGATAAGTAGGGACTCCCTTATTCACTCAGCGTTACTTGTTGAGCACCTACTCTTCATCTCTGTGCCAGGCCCCATTCTAGGCAAGGATGGATCTAGATTCCTGGTTGTGAAAAGAAAGATGTAGGCTTGGACAGGTGAGAAGCTTCCTACAGTTGACCCTAAAGGATGGCTGGGGTTGACTTTGGAGAGGGGTGAATTGGAAGTTACCTAGGCTGTCTTCCGCTTTGGGCCCCCCACATTATCGCCTCTTACTCTCTTCTCCCCATCCCTAGCTCTAAATACAGACTCTTCTCCTTCCAGAGCTTGGTAGTCAAGCCAGACCAGCTGATCAAAAGGCGTGGGAAACTTGGCCTAGTTGGGGTCAACCTCACTTTGGATGGAGTCAAGTCCTGGTTGAAGCCACGGCTGGGACAGGAAGCCACAGTGAGTATAGGTATAGGGTTGGGTGGGAGGGCCCTGGTAACAGAAGTAGACATGGTCACCTGCAGTCCAGCAGCTCTGTGGATCACACCTGTAATCTCAGGATTGCAGCCTGGGGAAGGCAAAAGTACAAGGGGGTGACCAATCCAAGTGGCCATAAGCAATAAGCTCAATCCCAGCTCTTCTACAAAGGAATCCAAACTTTTGTTATTGGTTTGGGCAAAATGTCCTGCAAAAGAAACCCCAGTCCAGTTTAGGGGCCAGATGGAATTGGTCTAACCATGAAGAAGGGACTCTAAGACCCATTCTGGGAACTCCTTTTGTTCCCAAAGAGGGTTTCCAAAGAGGGTTGTGGTAGCTTGTAAGGACATTACACCTAAGATGGTGAATTTAAAAAAAGATTGAAAAAGGAGATGTACAAAAATTTAAGCGGAATAAAATTGTGGAAAGAACCTAGTATGAGGCTCGGTGCCCAGAGCTCAGTGGTTAGGGCTCCAGCTACATAAACCAGGGCTGGCAGGTTTGAATCTGACCTGGGCCTGCTAAAATAATAATGACAACTACAACAGAAAAATAGCCAGGCATTGTGGCGGGTGCCTGTAGTCCCAGCTACTTGGGAGGCTGAGGCAAGAGAATTGCTTAAGCCCAAGAGTTTGAGGTTACTGTGAGCTGTGATGCCATAGCTCTCTATTGAGGGTGACATAGTGAGACTCTGTCTCAAGAGAAAAAAAAAAAAAAAAGAACCGAGTATGAATTTTTTTTTTTTTTTTTTGAGTCTTACTCTGTCACCCTGGGTAGGGTGCTGTGGTGTCAAGAGATCATAGCATTCTCAAAATCTTGGGTTCAAATGATATTATTGCCTCAGACTTCTGAGTAGCAGGGTCTACAGGCACCCACCACAATACTTGGCTATTTTTAGTAGAGATAGGGTCTCTTGGTCAGGCTGGTTTTGAATTCCTGAAGTCAAGTGATCTTCCTGCCTTGGCCTTCCAGAGTGCTAGGATTACAAGTGTGAGCCACCATACCTCTCCTTAGTAGGAGATTATTAATAATGGTAAAGAATAAGTTTAGGGCAGTGCCTGTGGCTCAAAGGAGTAGGGCGCCAGCCCCATATGCCAGAGGTGGCGGGTTCAAACCCAGCCCCAGCCAAAAAGTGCAAAAAAAATTTATAAGTTTAATTCTTGATTTTTCCTGGCTTGTTGATTAAACCATGTAGATAATAGAGCTCAAGGGAAATGTGGCTTAGGAAGGCTAGCACATGCTGAGAAATGAAATTATGTTCTTGCCTTCTAATTTCCCAAGGGAGCTGGAAGACTGAGGGAGAAAGTAGAGCTGAGACTTGGCTCGGCCTGAGAAGGCTGTGCTATCCACACCTGGCCTTATGCACTTGGTGTATGTGGACCAGCGATGAATTGTTTCCTTGTCCACTGCCTCGGAAGTAGCGACAAAGGTGGTCATGGAGACATTTTCCTTACTGGGCTTCCTCAAAGGGCTTCATGTTAATAACTGGGCTCATGTTAATTTCTGGATTTCTGGCCCTCACGGGTAAAGAGGAATCCTTGAAGTTGCATGTGGCTCTTGGGTGGGAGGACCTGACATTTGGAGAGAGGATGACAAGGTTGGTGCTGAGCATGTCCCTAGGGAGCACACCATGCTCCCTTCTCCTCAGCTGGCCCTTAGGAGGGGCTGTTGGGGACATCTGAGCTGGCGGCAGCATCAGGCTAGCAGGAGCGGCTCATTACCTCTGATGGATTGCTGTCTGGTCCTTGACTCAGCAGTGACGCACGGGGTGGGTGGGGAGGTCGGGACATACTGGGATGAGGGCTGTCTGGCTTCTGACACCAGGGACTCACTCAAACTGATTAGCTCTGCAGGCCTGTTGTCCTCGGCCAAGAGAATCTATGGAAAAGTTTTCCCCATCAAGCTTCAGCTTTTCTCTCCTCCCCCTCCTTTCCCGAGGCCTGGATCCATGTCCTCAGGCTGGGTCCCTTGCCCACCTCAAGGCAGACAGAGCAGAATGGTCAGGTCCCCTCTTATCCAAGTTCCCATCTCTGTGCCCAGGCTCTGAGATAGCCTTGTTCTGTCTGAGCTCTTTAACACATTGACTGCCACACTAGAAAAAAAATGTTTCCTTGGGGCTGCAGTGTTTTACTAAGAGAGGCCTATGTTGTTTGTACTTTGTGAGGCCCCAGGTTCACACTAGCGTAAGTTAAATAAATATGGCAGTCAATGTATTAATTTGTGCAGTTCATATATCACCCTCCAGAGGAGACCAGAAATGAACGTCCAAGGTCAGTGCATGTTGAAGTATAGCTGGCCCAAGGGCAAGGGGGCAAGAGTGGGTATTTCATGAGGACTTCTTGGGCCTTGGGATCTCTGACCCCATTTTTTGTGGGAAAGTCTCTTTGCTGGGTATTGTGGTGTGGTGGTGGTCTTGGGGCCTGCCTCTGAATGATCCATCTCTCTGCCTGAGTTCCTTTCCTTTAATTTGTCTGTAGGTTGGCAAGGCCAAAGGCTTCCTCAAGAACTTTCTGATTGAACCCTTTGTCCCCCACAGTCAGGTATGTGTGCTATGTCTCCGAGCTGTGTCTTCTTCCTCCTGGAGCTTTGTATTTGTCCACCTTAAAATGATGAAAGAAGTCAAGCTGATGGAGAAAATTCAGAGGGGCCAGGGTTTCTGAGGATCTGAGGGTACTGCAGAACGGGAAGTCCAGAGATGAAGGAAAGGGCTTAGTTTACAGTAGGGAGGTATTAGGGTTAATAACAGAGGGGACTTCCTAGTGCTGAGATGAGAAAGATCTCTGATCACGTCACATTGGCTCAGTTTGGACTGTTAATGGGGGAGTAGCCCCTGCTCTCCTCGTCCCTGGGGGGAAGATGGTGAATATGTCTCCCCTGGGTAGATGTTTTTTTGCAGGGTTTTAGAAATGAGACCACAGGGGTTGGGTTCCTCACCTGGTATGAGGTGGCACCCGCCTTTTCCCCAGTTCTGTGACCTCACTGGCTTCGTGCTCTCTTCACCTGCAAGGCGGAAGAGTTCTATGTCTGTATCTATGCCACTCGAGAAGGGGACTATGTCTTGTTTCACCATGAAGGAGGGGTGGACGTGGGTGATGTGGATGCCAAAGCCCAGAAGCTGCTTGTTGGTGTGGATGAGAAGCT
Source organism: Arctocebus calabarensis (assembly GCA_963573935.1). Classification (NCBI taxonomy): domain Eukaryota; kingdom Metazoa; phylum Chordata; class Mammalia; order Primates; family Lorisidae; genus Arctocebus; species Arctocebus calabarensis. The sequence continues at coordinate 9,779 of CAUYON010197903.1, forward strand.
GAATCCTGAGGACATCAAGAAATACCTGTTGGTCCATGCCCCTGAAGATAAGAAAGAGTTGAGTGAGGGATGGGAGGGAGGTAGCAGTGGGAACGGGCACAGACCAGAGAGAGCAGAGTGGTCTTCCTTGTCTTGGTGGGAGCAGGCAGTAGGCATAGCCCTTGTCCTGAGAAAGAGAGCTGGCGCAGAGCAGGGACTGGCTTGGAATCAGACTGAAATATGCCGCCAGCGTCCTCACCTTCTTGACCCTGTCTGTCTGGTGCCGCCTCCAGCATCATTCCTGACAGTTCCTTTCCGCCTCAGTGACTGAAGAGTGATATCCTGGGAGTGGGGTTTGCAGAAGACAGCGAGGGCCCAGTGGGGCAAGTGTCGGGAAATGGATCTGTCAGTGGTAGTGAAAGATTGCTGTGGGCGGCTGGGCTGCCACCAAGCCCACTCCCTGACTGTCCCTCTTATCCCTCCCCTACTAGAATTCTGGCCAGTTTCATCTCCGGCCTCTTCAATTTCTACGAGGACCTGTATTTCACCTACCTTGAGATCAACCCCCTCGGTAACTGTCTCTGCTGGGGTGGGATGGGGCAAGAGGTGGTTATAACTAGGTCCTAGTGCCTGTGGTGACCATGGCCTTGGGGTTCACAGAACCAGACCTTAATTTGCCAGAGAACAATATGAAACAGGTGTGAGAGCAGAGACATCTCCAAGCTCACTCAGTTCTAGTTCCTGTTTCTGAGCTTTCAGGAGACCATAGTTATTCCTCTTTTAACAAACTCCAGCCTCTCTTTGGTCTTATTTTTATTTTTATTTTTATTTATTTATTTATTTTGTTTATTACTCAATCACCCTGGGTAGAGAGTACTATGGCATCCTAGCTTATAGCAACCTCAAACTCTTAAGCATAAGTGATCCTCTCGCTTCACCCTCTTGAGTGGCTGGGACTACACGTGCCTTTCCAGTGCCTGGCTAGTTTTTCTATTTTTGGTAGAGATGGGATCTCACTCTTGCTTAGGCTGATCTCCAACTCCTGAGCTCAGGTGATCCACCCACTTCAGCCTCCCAGAGCACTAGAATTATAGGCATGAGCCACTACATCCAACCCCTTTCTTTGGTCTTGACTTGTTCAGAGGTGAGAAAGTCCTGGGTTTGATCTGTGTGCTTTTGCTATTCCTGACATTGGGTTAGGCTGTGCTCCTAGGACTTAGGCCACCTTTGCCTAACACTCTAGTCCTTCTTTCCTCTGGGTGTATTCGACGGTCCCACGTTCCCCTTACTCTTCAGGAGTTGGTCAGTCATTGACTCTCAAAGTAGAAAGAGCTTGGTCCAAGCCTCTCAGGCTGTGACGGAGGCAGGTAGTGTTGGGGGGGAGCAACTGGCCAAGGCTTCTCGGGGCAAGGTCCAGGAAGCTGAGAAATCAAATCAGATTCCAGCTGAGGGTGCAATCTCTTTAATGGACCAGATGGCCTTGTGCTAACTTAATTAGTTAAATGGCCCTGAGAGGAAAGGAAGATGGATGTCCAGTGAGGCGACAGTAAATAAATCCTGTTGGCTGGGGGCCCAGTATACCCCATGACCTGCTGTACCTGACACTGAGCCTTCCTTTAGCTGGGACCTGGGAAACCCAGATAGACACCCCTAGGGGATCTTCTGACAGTAACATATACCTTAAATACTTTTTTTTTTTAATGGCTGAGCCACTGGTGGGCACATGGTTAAATGTTTAAAGCAGGGAGCATAGCATTTGATAGAGATGTTAGAAAATTGCCTCCCTGCCTGTGGTACTGGGAGATGGAAATGATCTTGTAGAATTTGTTTTTCCTTTGATGGGGGAAAGCTGTGTCTGCATAAGGGCCATTCTAGTTTTTTTCTAGCTTAGGGAGTTAGGAGGCCTGCATGGGACCCCGTGGGAGTGGTGTTTGGGGATTTGGTGAGTGGTGGTCACCTTTGCCCAGAGTCAGTTTCTGACTGTTTCTTCTGTTTTCTCAGTTGTGACCAAAGATGGCGTCTATGTCCTTGACTTGGCGGCTAAGGTGGATGCCACTGCCGACTACATCTGCAAAGTGAAGTGGGGTGACATAGAGTTTCCTCCCCCCTTTGGGCGGGAGGCATATCCCGAGGTAAGGCTGGTATAAAGAGGAGAGGGAAAGAGATGGGGCTCTGGGAGAAGGTGACTCATCTCAGAAGTGCTTTTGGCCCCCCCGCCCCCCCCGGAATCTGTATATTTGGCAGGAAAAGGGAGACTAAGAGCCATTTAATTTTCTTAAAATCCCAACAGAGTAGGGGGTGGGAGTCAGCCAAGCCTCTGAATCCCAGCCAGAAATCCTTTTAGACTTCTCTCAATCAGCCTCCCTCGGCGCTTAGCTTGATTTGTTGCTTCTTGGTAAGTCTAAGTGGCTCCCCCTAATCCTGTCGGAAGATAGTTCTCTTGGCCACTCACTGAGAATTTTGATTACTCTTTCCTACCCCATCCTTGGAGAAGTCTGCACAGCAGGACCAGGCCTTCTGCAAAGTAGCCTAGACCAGGGAAAGAGGGTGCATGGGAGGCAGGTTGAGCCTATGGAGGGTAGAAGAGGTGTGCGAGGGACTAGGCAGGCAGATACTGGGCCTTCAGGTTTAACAGGGTGACACGGTGAGGCTGGGACTTAGGCATAAGACCAAGGGTTTGACGTCAGAGAAGAGAACTGTGAAGTTTGTCCACAGGTGGTAACTGTGGCTCTGGTTGGTCTAGTACTTAAAGATATTGTCATGTTTTGTCCCAGGCACGTGTGGCCCTACATAGTCTCGATTAAGGTTATTAGTGACATCTTCGTGTGTCTCCAGGGAAATGGAAGGGCTCCTAGGATCTGGGACACAGTGAAGGGAGTGCTCCAAGGGCCTATCTGTTGCTCTCTGGTCCCTAGGAAGCCTACATTGCAGACCTGGATGCCAAAAGTGGGGCTAGCCTGAAACTGACCTTGCTGAACCCCAAGGGGAGAATCTGGACTATGGTGGCTGGAGGTGGCGCCTCTGTCGTGTACAGGTGACTAAAGGGGGCTGCTGAAGGGATGCCAGCCAAGTGCATCCAGTATCCACGCATGCATGTGGCCTGAGGGTGTCTAGTTTCTCACTTTGGTGTGAGGCAGGAACTCATGGGACAGGAATACAGTGGCATTCCAGAGGGCTTTGAGGGGCTCTGCTGATGCCTTGCCCTGTCCAGCATCTCCTGCAACCTGCTTGTTTTGCTTCAAAATGAAGTACTTTTCATGAGTTTTAACTCTTTTTTTTTTAAAGACAGAGTCTTACTTTGTCACCCTCAATAGAATGCTGTGGCCTCATAGTTCATAGCAACCTCAAACTCTTGGGCTCAAATGATCCTCTTGCCTCAGCCTCCCAAGTAGCTGGGACACCCAGCTATTTTTATTTATTTATTTATTTATTTATTTTGTAGAGACAGAATCTTACTTTATTGCCCTCAGTAGAGTGCCGTGGTGTCACATAGCTCACAGCAACCTCCAACTCCTGGGCTTAGGCAATTCTCTTGCCTCAGCCTCCCGAGTAGCTGGGACTACAGGCACCTGCCAAAACACCCAGCTATTTTTCTGTTTTGCATTTTGACTGAGGCTGGGTTTGAACCTGCCACCTTTGGTATATAGGGCTAGTGCCCTACTCAGTGAATCACAGGTACTGCCCTTTTTTTTTTTTTGAGACAGAGCCTCAAGCTGTCACCCAGGATAGAGTGCCGTGGCATCACATCTCACAGCAACCTCCAATTCCTGGGCTTAAGCAAGTCTCTTACCTCCGCCTCCCAAGTAGCTGGGACTACAGGTGCCCGCCACAACATCCGGCCTTTTTTTTTTTTTTTTTTTGGTTGCAGCCATCATTGTTGTTTGGTGGGCCCAGGCTGGATTCGAACCCGCCAGCTCAGGTGTTTGTGGCTGGCTCCTTAGCCCATTGAGCCACAGGCGCCAAGCCTGCCCATTTGTTTTTTATTTTTATTTTTATTTTTTTGATACAGAGCCTCACTTTGTAGTCCTTGGTAGAATGCTGTGGTGTCACAGCTGATAGCAACCTCAAATGATTTAGTGATTCTCTTGCCTTAGCCTCCAAAGTAGCTGGATCTACAGGCACCCACTGTAATGCCCAGCTATTTTTAGAGACCAGGTCTGGCTTTTCCTCTCTGGTCTTGAACTTCTGCACTCAAGCAATCCACCTGCCTCAGCCTCCCAGAGTGCTGGGATTATAGGCATGAGCCACCACGCCAAGCCTGAGTTTTAATTCTTGTAACTAGTGACATGTACTCTGTGCAAAGGTACAGCAAATACAAAAAATGAACTAGAGGGTGGCACCTGTGGCTCAGTGGGTAGGGCGCCTGCCCCATATACTGAGGGTGCTAGGTTCGAACCCAGCCCCAGCCAGCTAAAACAGCAGTGGCAACTGCAACTAAAATAGCCGGGCATTGTGGCGGGTGCCTGTAATCCCAGCAACTCAGGAGGCTGAGGCAAGAGAATCACCTAAACCCAGGAGTTGGAGGTTGCTATGAGCTGTGACACCACGTCACTCTACTGAGGGCGACAAAGTGAGACTCTGTCTCTAAAAAAAAAAAAAGAAAGAAAGAAAATGAACTAGAAAGTAAGTGAAGGTTGCTTGGTCATTTCCCCATCCTCTCCCTGGCCAGATCACCCAATGAGTAATATTACAGTACACCCTACCCAGCCATTTTGATGCCTGAATAAATACTTACACTTTTTTTTTTTTTTTTTGAGACAGAGTCTCATTATGTCACCCTCGGTAGAGTTCCACGATGTCACATGTCACAGCAATCTCAAACACTTGGGCTTAAGTGAGTCTCTTGTCTCAGCCTCCCAAGTAGTTGGGACTATAAGCATCCATCACAACGCCTGGCTGTTTTTTTGTTGTGGTGGTCATTGTTGTTTTAGTGGGCCCAGGCTGGGTTCTTGGCTGGGTTCTAACCCACCAGACTTAGTGTATCTGGCCAGCGCCCTACCTACTAAGCTACAAGTGCCACCATATACTTTTTTTATATAGCCATATTATCCTTTGAGGCTAGGTGCAGCGTCTTATACCCATAGTCCTAGCACTCTGGGAGGCTGTGGAGAAGTGCTTGAGGTCCGGAGTTGAAGACCAGTCTTGAACTAAAGTAAGACCATATCTCTACTAAAATAGACTAACTAGCAAGGTGTAGTAACTCACGCCTATAGTCCTAGCTTCTTAGGAGGCTGAGATGGGAAGATCACTTGAGCCTGGGAGTTTGAGCTTGCAGTGAGCTATGCTGATGCTAGGCACTCTAGCTGGGTGACAGAGTAAGACTGGGTCTTTTTTTAAATTTTTTTGAGACAGAGCCTCAAGCCGTCCCCCTGGGTAGAGGGTAGTGGCATTACAGCTCACAGCAATCTTCAATTCCTGGGCTCAAGTGATTCTTCTGCCTCTGCCTCCCAAGTAGCTGGGACTACAAGAGCCCGCCACAACCCCCAGCTGTTTTTTGGTTGGCCCAGGTTGGATTCAAACCTGTCAGCTCAGGTGTATGTGGCTGGCACCTTAGCCACTTGAGCCACAGGTGCCAAGCCTATGAGACTCAGTCTTTAAAAAAAAAAAAAGAAAAGAAAGGAAATATTACCCTTTGTGATAACTGGCAATTTTTTTCCCTTAAAGCACTGTGGACATCTGCTCGTTTCTTTTTTTTTTTTTTTTCTTTTTGAGACAGAGTCTCACATTATCGCCCTTGGTAGAGTGCTGTGGCATCACAGCTCACAGCAACCTCCGACTCCTGGGCTTAGTGATTCTCTTGCCTCTCCTTCCCAAGTAGCTAGGACTACAGGCGCCCACCACAATGCCTGGCTATTTTTTTTGTTGCAGTTTGGCCAGGGCTGGGTTCGAACTCGCTACCCTTGGTATATGGGGCTGGTGCTCTGCCCACTGAGCCATAGGTGCTGCCCCATCTGCTCATTTCTTTTCTTTTTATTTTTTGTAGAGACAGTCTCACTTTATCACCTTTGGTAGAGTGCTGTGGCATCATAGCTCACAGCAACCTCCAGCTCTTGGGCTTATGCGATTCTCTTGCCTCAGCCTCCCGAGTAGCTGAGACTACAGCCGCCCACCACAACGCCTGGCTATTTTTCTGTTGCAGTTTGTCTGGGGCTGGGTTTGAACCCGCCACCTCACTGAGCCACAGGCGCCGCCCCCACCATCTGCTCATTTCTTTTTTTTTCTTCTTCTTCTTATTTTTTTTAAGAGACACAGTCTCTCTTTCTCGCCCCTCAGTAGAGTGCTGTGGCGTCACGCAGTTCACAGCAACCTCCAATTCCTGGGCTCAAGCAAGTCTCTTGCCTCAGCCTCCCGAGTAGCTGGGACTACAGGCTCCTGCCACAACGTTTTGCCACAGCTATTTTTCTGTATTGCAGTTTGGCCGAGGCCGGGCTTGAACCCACCACCTTCGGTATATGGGGCCAGCGCCCTACTTGATGAGCCATAGGCGCTGCCTTGCTCATTTCTTTTTTTTTTTTTTTTTTGTGAAAGAGCCACAATCTGTCGCCCGGGGTAGAGTGTCGTGGCATTACAGCACAAAGCAACCTCCAATTCCTGGGCTAAAGCAAGTCTCTTTCTTTTGGGAATATTGGCGCACGACACAACGCCCAGCCTTTTTTTTTTTTTTTTTTTTTTTTTTTTGAGACAGAGACTTACGCTGTCACCCTGGTTATAGTGCTGTGGCATCACAGCTCATAGCAACCTCCAATTCTTGGGCTTAAGCAATTCTCCTGCCTCAGCCTCCCAGTTAGCCTGCCACCATGCCCGGCCATTTTTGTTTTGGTTGCAGCTTAATCATTGTTGTTTGGCGGGCCCAGGCTGGATTCGAACCCACCAGCTCAGGTTTACATGGCTGGTGCCTTAGCCTGCTGAGCCACAGGCACCGAGCCTGTTTTTAATTTTTTTTTTTTTTTGAGACAGAGCTTCAAGCTGTCACCCTGGATAGAGTGCTGTGGCATCACAGCTCAAAGCAACCTCCAATTCCTGGGCTAAAGCAAGTCTCCAGACTCAGCCTCCCACTTA
>CAUYON010197910.1:0-20356 GCA_963573935.1 Arctocebus calabarensis
GGGAGGCTGAGGCAAGAGAATCGCTTGAGCCCAAGAGCTGGAGGTTGCTGTGAGCAGTGTGACGCCACGGCACTCTACCAAGGGTGATAAAGTGAGACTCTGTCTCTACAAAAAAAAAAAAAAAAAAAATTTTATAACCAAATTCCCATAATCTAGCCAATAGACTGAACCTTCTAATATTAAAAATCCATCCTAATATTCCCAAATTATAATTCTTGTGTGGGTTCTTATTATCTACAGAAAGGCAAAAGTATTTACAGGCCTTTGTAATAGTTCTTGGAGATTATTTTCTTGCTCACCTTGTTGGCTTTCTCTCCTGTTATAGTATTCTGCTAACATTGCCAATAATTATATAGTATTGCTAACATTCTAGAGTATTTTCTATTTCCCAAGACAAGAATCATCCAAAATTCATGTTTTGCATTTATTACTTCATAAATTCCTCACAACTATGGATGAGTCAAAACATGCAGCCAAAGTGGTTTATTTTTCTGGATAAGCCTCACAAACTTAATAAACAACTTGCCATACCCTGAATATGTGAAGCAATATGTGTACAGGTTCAATGTCATCTTGCTTCCTCCGTGTGCAAGGACATACCCGTTTGCGAAATTGCCATGTGAATATCTACTGATCATTCCAGAGTTTGTTCATTTATTAATCCCTTTATTAGTAGTTTCAACTTCCATTTTTGGTGTTAGTGTTAACTTGCTTTTCGCCATTAATTATTGACATTTATATCATAAAAGACCTAATTTTTACTAATTTTTTTTGAACCATTTACTCCCTACCAGACTTTTAGGAACATAAAGGAAGAAATGATGTCTAGTATTTTCTCTTCTGCTATCCAAAATCTTTAAGGAAAAAACTACACAGATAATTATTTCTGTAGATAATAAAAACCCACACAAGAATTATAATTTGGGAATATTAGGATGGATTTTTAATATTAGAAGGTTCAGTCTATTGGCTAGAATATGGGAATTTGGTTATAAAGTATTATGAGGCTGTCTAGTTATAAAGGAAATACTCAGGGCACCACTCACTATCTTATTCTACTAAGAAGAACGATGATTAAAGTGATTTTTTCTGATCCACGTAGTTAATATAGACGGTACTTGGTTCCGAAAAAGAAGAAAAGTGTGGATTTTAAAACCAGATAGGCCTAAGTTCAAATCCTGGTTTAGGTTCTGATGAATATATCAAATCATCTCAAATTCTTTTTATAATACCACTTTTCTCTTTGAAATGATAATAATAGCATCTGAAATTTTTTCCCCAGTAAATCTGAAAGGTAGGATCATTATCCCATTAAACGTGGCATGTGGGAAAGCAGCAATGACCACGAATGTAGACATGACTTCAAAACTGATTTCTAGCTCTGCCTTCCACTGTCTTAGGCTGTGTTAAGTCAGAATTGGCAACTGCCTCTGTGTGTGCATCTTAGGACGGACACACAGTGCTGTGCAGGCTACAGTTGGTTCTAGCCATGGGCTACATTCTCAATAACTAATGATGCTTAGTGCTGGTCCTTTTAAAGTAATTTGTCTAAAGTATTTCAACATTGAAACTAAAGAGGAGGAGTCTTTAGTTAGTAGTCAAGTACCATTTAGTTAATGGCAAATGCAAGAGTATTGTCTGTATCCAGAAAAATAAAGCACTTTGGCTTCATGTTTTGACTTATCACATTGCCTATTGTCTGTTTTCCTTTGTGTGCAGTTTTTGCACCTGACCATGACGTCTTTCCACCTGCACATTTATCACCTTCTACATATTACTAAATTCCACTCAGTTACATGTTGCCATTTGTAAAGCACTGTTCTACATCACAGAAATTGAATAATGAGGCGATACTTCATTATACTTGTTTCCTAGGGAAGGAAAAGAAGTGTCTAAAAATGCTCTTACTTGTATCAGTCAGCTACAAAAGCAGAAGCTAAAGAAATTAATAAACTTATTTTTCATTTTCATTTGAATTAGCTCTTACTTAATAGAAAGTCAAAAAGCTTTACCAAAAGTATAAGTTTATATTAAAAAATCATAAATAGAGTGGCACCTGTGGCTCAAAGGAGTGGGGCGCTGGTCCCATGTACTGGGGGTGGTGGGTTCAAACCCAGCCCCGGCCAAAAACTACTAAAAAAGAAAAAAAATTATAAAAGAAACATTAATAAATAAATGGAAATTAATTAGAATTATTTTAGATTATTTTAATTCCAGATGATTTTTAACTAGATTTACATTTATCTTTCCTCAATTTCTGGTTAAAATTAGTAACAGTTGAGTTTTGAACAAAACAAAAACAAAATAAATAAAATATATTTTGGTAAATTGTGGACTTAACATTAAAATATAAATTGATGAAACATTGAGCTTACAGAATAATAATTTCCATTTTTTCCTTAATATAATCTGAATGAGTTTGTTTTGTATTAAATTGAACTTAACTTAATTCACTCTATAAAAAGTAAAAAAAAAAAAAACCAAGTAGCTAATACCTACTTGTACTACATTATTTATGTTGTTGTATATATACATAAAGTCCCAAAATATTCACTGGGATGGATTTCTTTTATTTTTATTTTTAAATCATAGCTGTGTATATTACTGCAATCATGGGGTACAATGTGCTGGTTTTATATACAATTTGAAATGTTTTTCATCAAACTGGTTCACATAGCCTTCGAGATGGATTTCCTTAAAACATGTTTCATGTTTCATGTTTTATAGAAAAGCAGTTTAAAGTACATTGCTTCAGTAGTATTCCACAGGACAAGAAAGATGCAGTTACTGTTTTGACACTAGATGGCATTCCTGTGTAATCAGAAGAGGCTACCACAGGTGCCAATCTCTTTTCCTGAGACCCGTCCTAAATTCATAAATGGATTGCAGCTGGGAAAGTTAAAAATAAGCTTTTATAAAGACAATTATGTGAATAAACCAATTTTGTATCATGGTATTTACAGTTAGTTGACTATTAAAAATCATTGTTCTGCCTTCACTAAATTAGAAGAATGCATGCCGGCTGCTAAAAGCTATATTTTTAAATGTTTTTATATTCATGATATCTAGTTCCATGGGAGTAGATTTGTTTGTGTTTATAATGAAGAAAACATGTTTATTTGAGTTTTCTATAAAATTGAGCACAAATTTATTTCAATGAGAAAAGAGCTCCATGTATCAAAATCGAAGATTAACTTTAGATTTGTTAATATTATAAAAACTTTAAACACAGTGTAGGAACCGCTTTAGGATATTACAAAAATCAGAGTCCTTTCGGAAAATCTCATTGCCTTTCATTTGTATGTCATAGGGAAATAAAGCACTAATTTGGTATAATGTGAATATTCTCAGCATTTATGTGTATGTTCTTAAATTATGATAGAGCTTCTCAATCTCTGTATAAAATATGAACACTAAAAAGATAATATTTATTTAACAAACTTGGAGAAAAAGAAGGTTCTAGGTACATCCTGAAATCGAGGAGATTAATTTCATTCCTGGCACCCAGTGGAGAGGTTCAGGGAGAAACATAAACACCATTATGTTGTTAATAGAATTAGCTTCGTTTATCCAAAATTATGCTAACAAAATAATGCACATTTTGTTGAACTCCTTCTTTTCTTAAACAAAGGGAACATTAATTTTTAAAAGTGAGGACACACTTATTGGCATATTATGTGTCAAGCACATCACTAATATTATGTCTAATTTCAAACCGATTCATCAGTTTGATCCTACTCCCATCTCCTCAGACATGAGAAAAAGCTCAGCTGGAAGAATTAAATTACTTACAACAGATCCGCAAGCGCCAGAGTCAAATCTGAACCGCAGTAGACGAACCACACGCACAGAGTTCTCACTGCGGTGTTCCTGGGAGCCTGAAGTGAGTCACCGTCAGAAACACGTGGGGTCCCAACACCCAGACCTCAGAATATAACTGTGTTTGGAGAGAGAGAGCCTTAAAGAGGTAAGAGGAAAGGAGACCTGGTCCTGCTCCAATATGACAGGTGTCCCAGAGGAAAGGCCATGGGAGGACCAAGGAAGCAGGCGTGTGCGCCGTCGGCAAGGAGACCTCGGGGAGGCCAAACGACTGACCCCTTCCTCGTGGATTTCCAGCCTCCAAAATTTTTATGAGACATTAAGTTACTATCACTTAAGTCATCCAATTTGTGGTGTTTTGTTGCGACAGCCCCAGCAAAGTGATACAATGCTCAAAACGGTATTTTTAACATGCAACAGAATCCCATTTACAATGATTCCCATGTGTTTCCATATTTCAATACAGGGCCCTTAGGCAAACATATTCTTAAAATAGGAAATAAACAATGGCACAGGTTTCAGTGTTAGGGATTGTAGTTGGAGACATGCATGGGCATGTGCTCATATGCACACACATACATACAGGAGGCCTGACAATTAAGTTCATGAACTCATCCTAGAAAAAAATGCTACATGCCTCATTGCTGGGTGTCACTGTAGTCACCTTAGAAATGCTCCCTGTGGGAAGCTGTGCACCAAGGCCAGCAGCTAGTCCGCCTTCCAAAGCAATTTTGGAGTTCTTTGTACTACCTTTGCTGTCCCGAATGTTCTCAAAATGTCTTCCTTTCAATATTTCCTTCATCTTTAGGTAAAGAAAAAACATCTGTGTTGTACATGCTGATGCTTTTTTTTTGGCATTATTCATTTTCTTTCCTTTTAGAGTCAATAAGGTGAATATTGAAAGGGTTCCGATACAGTTATTTGTTCAGAAGCGCTGTGTGAACTGGTACCTTGACATGATTTAAGAGCTGTAAGTTGTTGATGAAAAGTTCAGGTCATTTTCAGGCAACTTTTTCATGCAGGATTTTGGTACTTCAATATAATAAACTTGGTTTGCAATGTGTCCAGTTGGTACAAATTCAAAATGAACAATTCCTGGGATATCAAAAAAGTTTAGCAACATTGTTTTCACTCTTGATTTGGACTGAGAGAACATTTTTGTTCCTGGAGAATCGGCTGACTCCCATAGGGCCCTTTCAGACTTTGTTTCAGGGTCACATTGTTATACTCATATTTGTAACCAGTGATAACATCGTACAAAACATTATTTTGCCCCTCCAAAATTTATTGACAAACTTCAACTTTCTTTTGTTTTTGTTCATCTGGCGGCTCCTTTGCGTGCATTTTTGCACAAAGTGTTTTCATGTCGAGATTTTCAGTTAAGCTTTTCCTATTTTCCTAGCTGCTTCTGTTTACTTGGTCTGCTTTGCTTCTCACAGTCAAGGGATATTTCAGACACACAACTGAAGACATTTTCACAATATTTCATCATTTCTGCTCATTGCTGGCCGCCCTGACCTATCTTCATCAGTAAAACATTCTCTCTTCCTTTATACACTGCCATTTTTCATGACATTAACCCCATAAACTTGGACTAACATATTCCTAATTTTGCCTTAACTCTTGCCATATTTAACAAGAAATTTAATGTTTGTTCATTGCTCTAATTCAAGTTCTGACAATCTCACGAAGGCACACAAAACACAACAGTAATGAAAGCCACTCAGCAAGACACCCCCACGTGTCCACATGAGCACAGTGGTGAGAAACTGATACACCAAGGTCATGAGCCCCTCATGAGCTGTTTGGATAGTGCTGCCAAAATAAGCACCCAGGGCAAGTTCATGGTGTCATGTCGGACATCTATATATGTTTATAGAGAGAGAAAAAGAGAGCAAAGTGACAGAGGCAGAGGAACCATTTTAGATTTGACTAAGTTTTTACCTAAAACAACTAAGAAAAGGACTGTCCTCATGGGGAAGATATCTACATATTGAAATGGATGACACATTATTAAATTTAAAAAGCAATGGGAAAAGCAAAGCGTGTGGACACAAGGCTTATACGCGTTTGGGCATATATTTATTTTAGCCAAGTTTACAGAGATATAGTTTACCTTCATCAGAACTTAGTCTTTTTAATGTCAGTTCTGTGAGTTATAACAAAAGCATACAGCCCTGTAACCCCTCAGGATAATCATAATACAGAGATACTTTCATTATTCCCCCAACATTTGGTATCTATTTGGAGCAAACATCTCATTCCACTGCCAGATAATATCTTTGTAGCATTTTGTCATTAGATTGTCAAATCAATGGATGCGGCTTTAGAACTAAAACTATTTTCTTTTCTTTTTTTCTTTCTTTTACTATTTTTCTCTGAATGAATTAGATTTATCTGTGTTGTACATGCTAATGTTTTTTTTGATGTTACTCATTTTCTTTCCTTTTAGGGCTGAATAGTTTCTCATTGCCTAGACATGCCAGAATTTGCTCTAAGTTTTTGTTATGAACATCTTTGATGAAATTCAATTGTAAGAATTTCATATTTCTAATGCTGTTGTGAATGATATATTTTATTTCAACTTTCTATTGGTGTAGCTAGAATACAGAAAGTGAATGGATTTTTTGAAGTTCAACCTTTTATCTTGCAAATTTGCTAAACTTTGTTATCAGTTTTATAGATTCCTTTGGAATTTTTTGCACAGACAATCATATTAGTGAATAAAGTCAGTTTAATTTTCCTTTTTTTTCTTTCGTGAGGCGTGTTTTATATTTCCCTGCTTTGAGGCATTTGCTTAGACTACAATACCATACTGAGTTAAATTTTGAATGTAGATACCTTGTCTTTTTTAAATCTTAGTGTGAAGTTGATGTTAAAATTTTAATAGAAGCCGTTTATCAATTTGAAGAAGTAATCTCACCAAGGATTTTTGAAACTTTAAAAGCTATTTCATTTGAAATTGAATATTGTTGTGTTTTTTAAGATATGTTCTGTTCATGTAGTAAATTATTGTGATTGATTTTGACTATTGTGCCAGGCTCACATCCCTGAGTAAATCTCACCTAGTCAGAAAAAAGCAAAGGTTAAACTATGAAATACAGTTAATGCTATCAATTTCACACAAATTGATAATGCTGCAACACATGTGACTTTAGAAGTGGTATAATTTAATGGACAAGAATTAGAAATAGATCCTAAATTTTAGTAAGTGATTATCATACTTTAGAAATATATTTTTAGGTACATATTCAGGTAAAAACCAATGTTAAAGTTTTAGAAACTAAGATTTTAAGTAAAAATTAAAAATAAACTAAGATACCTTTGTTATATAAAATATTTGTAGTAACAAATATATTGACAATTTTAAATATTAAAAAGAAGTCATATTTATCAATACAGTTGAGCACCTCCCTACATTGACTACCCCCTAAATTGCCATACATTTCACAGAGCAGACAGGCTCCACGTGTACGTCTCAGTCTCAGCACAGTAGGCCTGATTCCTTATGTTGACCACCTGTATATGTTGACCAGATTTTTAGGGAGCCTTAGCTGGTCAACTTATGGATGCCCCATGTATTTATTTTATAATTCGTACTTCAATGTATCCAGAAGTATTGACACTTTGGTAGCATTAAGCACGCTAACCACACGGTATTGAGGTCTGTACTAAAATGCAGAACTGGTCCTTTGGATAATTGCTGATGCTCGGCCTGGCTCAGGTGAGGTGCAAGATAAACCTAAAACTTGATGATGTGTCAGAAGCAAAGAATTCTAAGATGAAGGGATGTATTTGTGTGGATATGGAAGTCAGTGTAACGATCCTACTAAATCACTTGCTAAATTTTTAAAAATTAAAGCATCGAAATTTTTATAATTATAATGGATTAGAACAAAATTTATAAATAAATTAGGAATTCACAGGAACACTCAAAGAAAGGCAAAATCCAAGTAGTATGATCCCAATGTGTCAGTATTAGAGCTGTGTTCTTTGGAAGGTAAATGGATGGCGAGGGAGCCAAACACTGAATGGGATTAATACTTTTGTATTAAAAAATTTCGAGTTCTTTGCTCCTTCACCCATGGAGGGCAGAGGCAGAAGGCACTGTCTGTAAACTAGAAAGTACCCTCTCAACAGACACCAATTCTTTTGGCCACTTAATCTTGGACTCTTGAGCCTCAAGAACAAAGAGAGATAAATGTCTGGGTTTTGTAAGTTACATCAAGTATTTTGTTACATCAGCCTAAAGGAACTGCAGTAACAAACATGCACTTAAAAACAATTCCTGCCTCAGTTAGACTTTTCTGTTGTCCCAGTTTATCACTCTGAAAAGTACTATTTAAAAAATAAACATTAGTCTACCTTTTTTAGAAACTGAAATTAATGCAACAAATAACTTGAGATGGTAAGGAAACACCCTCAAAACAATAATTCCAGTGGATTACAGTTTTAAAAATCACACAAATTTTAAAATCACCAACAGCCTCCAATTAAATCCTTGATTCAGAAAGAACCATCAATCAATGCTAAAGCCAATAGGTAAAATGTTGCCAGGGAAATGAATATTTGCCAACCTCCAAAGAATGACTGTATGGATTATATAGTATTTATAAGTAAAAAATGGCAACAGTACACTTATGTGTCTCTTGGTGTTAAGGCATTTAATATAAATCTAACCTCTTACGTATAGCCGATTTGTAGTTTATGAGAATACAGATGATAGAGGAATATCGTATGTGTATTACATAACAAAAAAGGAGGAGGGTGGGAGATATTTTAAAGCAAATAGATTGAAGGGACATAATAACAAAATAAAATGTGTGGGCATGACATATATTTTTGGGAAGCGCTACAAAAGGTATTTTAGGGGAAAGCAAAATTAAGAAATTGAAATGTATATTAGATAATTTTGGAACAATGTTACTCGTGTTAATGTGATAACTGTATCGTGCTTAAATATGAAATATCTACCCTGTAATTTGAGTATATTTGTTAAAGATTTTAGAAATGAATTCTGATTGCATTTATAAATCTGTAACTTAAAATATTTCTTCTCTTAAATATTTGTTTTTGTGTATATAAATTAAGTAAGTATGACAAACATTTAATAATTATTTAATGTAGGCATTGAGTATATCTGAGTGTTCCCTGCATTATTCTTTATATTTGAAATTATTTTGGAATAAATTTTTGGCTCAGACTATTTTATTATATGCCTACAATATTGAATAAGTCAGTATAAGTGTTCATTTTTGTGTTTAGAATAAATAATAGTGGTTTACATAGTAGTGAGCATCTCACACAAATCCAGTGTTCTGACATACGTATGTGACATGCAATTTTTGAAAGTGCATGTTCAGTATTTTTTGATAGAAAGAGAGAAAGTGTTATATCTAACCCATATAGTCTTCTAGAGGAGTTACAGTTAAGTATTCCTTCTGAGTATTTTTAAATATCAGACTATCAATCATTTACAGACTTTGAAAAAACAAGTGTCACTTAGTATGGGCTTAGATGACAGAAAACTAATTTAATGATTCAAAGCTACATTCTCTGCCTTGTCAGGAGTGTACTGCTCAGAGTTCATTACCAGCCCTTCATGACCTTACACAAAATCCAATACAGTACATGCCCCCAAGGTTTTCACTTCAAGGTGCAAGGTGTGTTTGCTGGTTAGATGACAAAGAGGGGTGGATGCGAGGTGATTTGCTTTTGGTGACCTCTAAATCTTTCCAATTATTCATACCCTGATTGCAAATGCACACTGTGAGCTATACTTTGGCAAGAAAAAAAATCATTTTGGAATCTTATGAGGTCATATTTTGTTTTAAAATGAACCTTTTAATGCAATTTTAGTGAAAAAGAATCAAGTCCTGGGTAAAAATCAATGGTATAATTTAACCAACACAGAAACAGTTTGACAGTTACATGTGTCCATTAGATTTTTGTTCCTTGATGTCCCTTAATTGTATTCTATGAGTAGCAGTTAATGCAGTTGAAAGACTAATTCATTTTCCATAACTGTAAATTATTCCCTCACTAAAAAGAAAAATATTTCATTTGTATTATTGAAATGTTAACTATCTAATATTTTAAGAACTATTTTCTTTTTTTTTAGAACTATTTTCATTTTTCTTTCCACTTCATATGCATTCTCTGTGAGAGAATGGAAAAGTAGCATTTACCTGAATTGCCAGAAGATCTCACTGAACTGCCGTTAACATCTAATCAGGACTTAAGGTCAAAATATGTACATTTTTGTCACATTATCCCTTATTGCATTTGTTTTACTTGGAGTAACTTCTGTCTCTTCAAATTATTTCTGAATGTGTAAACTTCCTTGCAGGAAGCATCGGTACTCATAAGTACTGATAATGAGTGTACAATATTCATATCAGTAATAAATGTGGAATTTATGATTTTGTTTCACGACTGGAGTATTGATTCAGTTGTGTTATTTGAAAGTAATTGTGCCATTTTGATTATTACTTAGATACAGAACTTGTTATCAAGAAAATAAAGCAAAACCCTGGACATCCACATATACCATCTATTTGCCATTTTAACAGGTCTTATTTCCACACTATAAGACTTTTGATTTTAAGTTAATCATAGAGATAGTAATAGACTCACAAAATGATTCTGTCTGTAGGTGAGAGTTATAAGTGAAATATGTTTATCTCCTTTAAAAAACATATATGTATGAAGTACATGTTGTTCTACAAGGCTAAGTGTAAACAAATTTTGTTAATTTTTAGCAAGTTTCTGTTCAGCAAAATAAAATTACCATTTGATTGTAACAAAGAAACCTCCAAACAGAACCTATGAATCACGATTATTGGCAGTTGGAAAAGACACATTGCCTGTATTACTGCTAGTGAGCAGAGAAATAAATGGCCATTTTAGAGGTTTTTCAAAGCACTTGGAAGAGTAAATGAAGATAGCTTTTCAAAATTGCTGATGGGAATTCATCATAATGGAGGTTTGAGTTATATAAACAACATTTATTTCCCTGATTCGATCAGTTAAAAAGGAATAAAGTTTGGGTTAATAGAGATTTCTGTATGTGAGAAAAGTGCTGAAACAGCAGCATAAGAGTTTTCTGATGCTACTAACAGGTAGCAGAAAAACGTGTTTATATCATTCTAAACTAAAAAAAAAAAAAAATTAGATGCCAGGCAAGAAACTCACCGTTGTTTCTATTTTAGAATAAGGTACGTAGGGTTGGAAAGACACCATGTTAAGAGCAGCACCTCGTCTTTGATAAGACTACATTCATATACAGTCTGTAAATGATAAGATGTATGAGTTTGAGCTTTCTCAGGCAATCTCCCCTCTGTAAAAGTGATTAGGCTTGTACGGAGTGAATGAAATAGTGATTGATGACATATGGAATGGAAAGTATTTTAATTGTTTGTGCTATGAGAGTATTTTGTCAAGATAGAAAGTATCATTTCTTTTTTTACATGTATAAGGCAAAATTTCTAAATTCTAGGTATTTTCAAATCCTCATAATTTTGATAAATACAGAAGTTATATCTACATATTCAGGAAGTTTCTAGAAGGTCAAAGGTGGCATATAAGAAATATGTGACTTAAGTAAATGATCTTACTTAAACATCACTTGTTAGCTTTTTCTTTCTTCTCATAAAATGACATGGATTATTTTACACAGACAACATCTTAGTGCAATACTCATATCAAATCGGTTCTTTGGGTCATTAAAATCAAAGATTCAGGTAGGAACCATCCCCTGGTGGCAAGTGAAGAGCTCCCTATGACCTTTAACTGACCTAAAGTCCATTACTATCCAGTTAGAATAGCACAGGGGAAGCTTTCCTAAAGGTTTCTGGGGAAGATGCATGTGGTAAAGGGAAACTGTTGTATAACAAATTGTTATGTAATCTGTTTAAAAAAAAGAAAAAAAACTCAACATGTCAATTGCTCCAAAGGTGGGAAAGGACAGACAATTCTGCCTGTCTGAGAAAGTCAGGACAACTTGTGAGCATTTAAAGGGCAGTAATGCCTGTGGCTCAAAGGAGTAGGGTGCTAAACTCATATGCTGGAGGTGGTGCGTTCAAACCCTGGCCTGGCCAAAAGAAAAACTGGCAGTGGTGCTCAGATCTGGGGTCTGTCTCTACTCATGGACACTGACTCATTTCTCTTTCTGGGAAATATTTTTACTTTGTATCATTTTGTGTAGCTTCCTTCTTGACTCTCACTCCACACAGCATCTTCATTTTTCCTGTAATGTTAACGATTTGTGTGGAGTTGTTCTATGGCCATGACAGCTCTGTCATCAGCTCCACTCGGTGGAGGGTCCTTGATGTTGGGAATCGGGGACCAGAGACCATCCAGACACACTTCACAGTACTAGAATAGTGCTCCCACTGTAAACAGCTAGAAGACCATAAGAAATAACTTTACAAATAATAGACAATAGGACACGCAGCACTGTCGAAGTATCTCTTGTATTTTCAGAAGAGGAAACTCAAGCAGAGGATGCTGGTCTTACGGAGCTAAAGAGAGAAAGAGATCAGTATCTAGGGGTAGTGAGAAGGGAGGAGTGTATTTAACACAATAGCTGAGAAGAGGTGTCTTCCTATATAGACAACAAGCTCTGGAAATCCTGTAGGGGACCACTTGAGTCCCTTTGTGAATGAATACACAAATGAGACCATCAAAGCAACTATCATTCAGATGCTTGAGTGTCTGACTGAATATTAAGTTCTCATACATAAGCCGAGACTTCACAAAGCTGGGCATAGAACTACCAGGGAATGAAGAATTCAGAGGTAGCTCCACATAAACAATGACTACAGCTTATACAATACAAGGACAACTCCAAACATCTGAGAGTATTGACTTTATTGAGCCTTAGAGATTTCAATAGATACCTTTGAAAGACCACGTCATAGAAGTGCATCTAAATGAAACCTGGAGTGAAGACTATGCTGGCTCCACAAAAATGTACTTGATCTACAGAACATACATGCTTTCCAGAAAAAAAAAAAATACTTGCCAAAGGAAGATAACAAAATCCAACAATCAATGAAACATTTACAATTATTGATACAAAATAAAACATGGAGAAAAATATCATTCAATAAACCCAGAAATGACAGAGATAATGAATACACAAATGAGACTGTCAAAGCAGCTATTATATAGATGCTTTAGAATCGAAAGAAAAATATGAACATAATAATGAGCAAAATGGAAACTATAAAAATCTCAAATTGGTCTCTGACAGTTTAAACATTTAATATCTTAGAGAAAATTTCTCAAGATGAGTTTAATAGCAGATTAGATACTGAAGAAAATAAGATCTGTAAAATTGAATATTGAATAAGAAAACTATTCTACCAGAATTACAGATAAGAAAGGTAGAAAGATGAGGAGCAGAGACTCAGTGACATGTTAATTTTCAAGTAGTCTCAGATTAGTATGGAGAATCTCAACTGTGTGAAGGAAGGACATATTAAGTATGAGAGGAGAAATTAGTGAAAGTGTGCAGAAGGAAAAATAACATAATGGAGAAGACAATGAAACCAAAGATGATTATTTGAAAAAAAACATAAAATCTATGCATATCTAGACTGATCTAAGCATAAAAAGGGAGAAAGATTAAATACCAGTATGAGGAATAAAAAAGGAAATAGTACAAATACTACTGGAATTTATACAAAATTACTAGAGTATAGTGAAAAACCTCCTATCAATAAATATGAATACTTTCATAAGGGAGCAAATACCTTGAAAGACAAAATTCAACAACACTGACCCCAAAAAGAAAATGTAGAAAGACTAAATAAAGTAGATTTGTAATTTAAAGATGTCCAAAGAAAAATTCAGTCCCAAATAGCTTCAGTGGTGAATTTGAGGAAGAAAAATACTAACTTTATACCAGTTCTTTCAGAAAAATAAAAAGGAAGAAGAACTTTCAAAAGAAGATATGAATGTAGACAATAGAGCTTGTGAATGTCTGATGACTTCCTAATTAATTTCCCTGTTATGATAGTTTTCTATACTTAGATAGTGCTTTTACGTTAAATCAACTGCTCTGTAGAAGTACAAAGGCAGATACGATAGTACTAAAACTATAAGCTGAGAACATGTATTCTTTTTCTTACCCTAAATAAATAAAGATTAGCATTTCCTTTATCAAAATATAATGTACTTGTAGGAACTGGAGTTTAGATATGGAGATATTTGTCATATTTCCAATTTTTGCATCATTTTTGATTTGTAGCAGATACTAAACAAATACATGAGGACAGTTTTGCCATGTAATACTGTCTCATGGACCTATTATTTTAATGATTCAACAAAAATCCTTAACTTAAAGAATACATTATCGAGTTTAGTGATTTTATTGACAGTCAATCATTCAAAACCTTAAACTTGAAATAGCAAATTGCAAGCCTTGGTTGCTTATCCAAGCTGAACCTGTAATCTTATGAGCTGTATTTTTCATCTACTTAAAGAAAGTGAAGAATTAGTGTTATAGTTTCTGTTTTGGTGACCTTTATATACAAATCAGTTGAATGCTTACTACATGCAGTATTCTGTGGGCATTAAAAACATAATCCAAGTATAGTTATTTTTCAGCAATATGCAAACTATCTGTGAAAAAAAATCAAGATATGTAAATGTGGTTGAAGCATCTGATTCCCATAAAGGGAAGCTGCACCTGTTGCCACCCATAAGAAAAAACTCAGACCCCACTTCAGGCATAAATCAGATGGTGATTTATTACACTTGTGCAAGGGACTGCCACTCCAAGGAGTGGGCAGTGGCGAAGAAGAAAGAAAGCACAAGTTGCTTTTTATAACCTTTTTTGCCCTGATGTGGCAGGCAGGCAAGTACAGAAGCAGAACATGACAGTTAACTCCGGGTGGAGTTATAATCAGGGTGCTTCAGCATGGACAGAACTGGAATGTGGCTGGTTAGCCCAGGGCAGGGTTACAGTACAGTGGTTGGCTCAGGGGGCTGCTGCCTGGTGGTTAGCACAAGGAGGAATTACAGTTTGGGAAACTTCACTTGAGTAAGTTTCCACCATTGATCAGCTAGGGGTTTTGGAGACACAGAGAACTTCCTCGTTCTGAAACTTGTTCTTGAAAGTAACCCAAGGAAGGGGGCAGACTGGGGACCAAGGCCAAAACAGTCTGAGACAGACTTGGGTCTTTGGAAGGCTGTTGGCCTATTACAGGGAGAGAAGAGTGCAATAAAGATTCATAGAACAGCATGATAAGACATTATGTGAGAGTAAAAACAAATAATAACTTTAGGAAATAGAAATTTCCATTAAGAATAATTTAATAAAATTCCATCATTTATTTATTTTCTATAAATAATCTGTACATTAAGTATATGCTTATAAATAAAACACAGACATTTGCAAGAAGGTCTTCCCTTTTCTGCTCATAAGGATTATGCTCAAAAGTTGGTGACAAAAACTGAAATGGTAACTAAAGCTGAACTGAAATCCCCTGCCCAAAGAAATACTTTTTGGCAACTCAAGATTTATGATCTCCTAATAGGGTTATTTATTCAGTTATTTTTCCACACCAAATTAAATACTTAATAGTTGGCATATATGGTGAAGAAATTTGTTATTATACACATAGACTACGGAGCTACGAACTTGGACATATAGGGCATCCATAAGGTTTATGTGCAATTTAAAACATGAACTTTATGGATACCCTGTATGAAGAATACAGGAAGAAGAAGCATAGCAATTTAATTGTGGAAGAAGACACATTTGTATGATTATTTTTAATTAAAAAAAATTATTCTAGCAAAGAAATGGCCTGAATATATTTGAAGGCAAAAGAAAAACAGAGCCAGCAGAATATTTGAGGCCGATGTTTGAAGAAAATGAAAAGAGATAGACTGTGAGTTTTTCCTTCCAAGAGAGAGATAATATAAATCATTTTATTCAATAAAGACTTTATCAAGGCTTTGGACACAGCCCATCTCTGATATTTAATATAAATAAATTTTAGTAAAAAAGCAGCAATTGTAAAAATTGAGATATGTTAAAGTTAACCACCATCTCTAAGGAGAATAAAGGAAGAAATAAAGGGGATGGATGTAAAAACACTTAGTACTGGGTATGGGAGTGGTGTGATTGCCAAATTTGGAATCTGGGACATCTACTTAGCTAAGGCATTTCTGCCGTGTATATGGAGTGTTCTGCAGCTTCGGGGGGTGCTATTCTTTTATTGTAGTTATCATGTATGTTGCTATTAATAACATTTTCTGGGTGAGGTTACATTACAAATTAACTATCAGTAATCATATTAGATAAAAGTAAGGCAATAAGAAGCCAAAAATTAAATATTTCAGGTCTGGATGGTATGGGTATGTACTGGCCCCAGGTCAAGAATATGGGAGCAGTCAAATGTTGCTAACTAAATAGTTATATGTGACAGACATATTCTTTACTTAAAATACTTAGAATTAAAATGGAATAAGATATTTGAATAAACATGGCAGAGAATGTGTAATATGCCTAAACACACTTGATTTCAATGTGGGAAATTGAAAACAAATTATAGAGTTATTAATAGATGATTAAAATGAGTTAATAGAGTGTTTGTATGTCTATTTGTCTGAATAGAGATTTAAATTTTCTAATATTGACTAATAACTGCTAGTCAGAATAATGAGACCTTAGCCTCTATAAAGTGTCCTGATTTTTCCTTGTATAAATATTTTAATAAGTGCTGGTCAGAATAATGAGAACTTAACCTCTATAAAGTGTACTGATTTCTCCATGTGTTAATATTTTAGATTTTATCTAACATTTTTACAAAGATTTAATGAGAGAAATAATGTCTATAAAATGGCAAATTAATTCTGATCACATAATGTCTTTACATGATGTATTACTTATATTGTTATGTGTTTCATCACACTGTTGACTTTTACTAACTTAAATTTGGACTTCCTAGAAGCTATGGTTTTAACAGTTTTTTTTTATTTTCATAATCTGATTCTAATTTTCCTTACTGACTAGTTTGCTCAAGAAAAAGCATAACCTTTTGCTGTACTAACCAGCTTTATATGTGGAGTTTACTTAAAATAAGGTAAAGGGCAGCTCCTATGGCTCAAAGGAGTGGGGCACCAGCCCCATGTGCCAGAGGTGGTGGGTTCAGGCCCAGGCCTGGCCAAAAACTGCAAAAATATAAAAATAAAAAAAAAGATAAGGTAAAGCAGACTGCATACCAATAGTGGTAAAGTTAACTATTTCAAACCGTATTTTAGGAAGGAATAATTAATATTACATTGCATTTACAGATATGAAATAAGTTCTAAATTATAAATTAAAAATAGGAATTTACCACCAATATTTCTGTTTTTAACATCATTTACTTCTATTTCTTTATTTAACATGTAAGATTATGAAATACAGGGTGAGAATTTAAGCTACTCCTTGAGGTAGCACACCTAATGGTTTAGAACCAGATGCCATAGGTTCAAACCTCTACTCCGTCACTTACTGGAATGTAATTTTGGATACACTCTTTATACCTAAGTTCTCTTATGTAGAAAATAGTGGTGACAATAATAACCCACCTATCCTAGAGGATTACTAGGAGGAACAAAATGTCATGAAGTAGAGTATTTATAAGAATGTTTGGAACAAATAAAGTGGAGATATTCAAGTCATTCCACAGAGATTTGTCACTTCACAATTCCTTCAGTATTTTAATAGAAAGGTTTGCGATAAGTTTAACATGATTGTCATTCCTTGAGTGATGTTATTTTGGCTATGAATTCAATGAAGTACCATGATCTATCTTAATGAAATAGTTTTCCAGCTGTTTAAAGAATTGCTATTATCTTTCAGGATTCTAAAACTGCCAACCACAAACCACACTCAACCTTGACACAGAAAGGATTTGAACTTTTATCCAGGAAGCCTGGCCATATTTAAATTATTAAAACTCGGCAGCCCAGTCAGACAAGCACACCACATCAGTATGTTGACCCTGTATTAAAACAGCTTCTTGGCAGTCCTTTCCAGTGACTTCCATAAAACTACTGTGTTAGCATGTATATATCTTGCTATTCCCCTTATCATCTTCTCTACTGGATCATCCTAATCTTCCTAAATAGTAAGAACTGACATGATCCAAAATTCAACCCTAGCTGTTTTTTTATTGCCATGCTAAAATCTCTTGCCCTATAATCTTACCCACATAATCGGAATTAAATAAACTGTAGGTTTATAATTCCAAAATATATAATTGTAGCCCATTTGCCTCCTCTGATTTTTCAATTGTATTTCTATACTTTAATAGATAATACTCAGGGATACCTCTTAGGCAATCAATTAAATATGCCCCAAGTTAAATTCATGATAAGTCCTCTCGGAACCTGGTCCCTTCTACTCATTCTTTCAGTAAACAGATTCACAATTCACCTACTGAAGGAAGTTATATAAGCTTAATCTACCAAAGTCATCCTAAATGGCTGAACTATCACCATAATTTATTACTTTTACTTTCCACTTATTCCCAGAATGCAGACATTTTTCTTTCTACATTTAAACATAACTTTCCCTAGCTTCTATCAATCTCTCACCAAGATTATATATATTGTTAGCCAATCCCCTACCTTCACAAACACACCCCAGTCCTCCTTCCACTCAATTTTCCTCATTACAACCAGAGTTTTCTAGTAAACAAGTGTTCTGATTATCTCACTTATCATTATTCCAAGTATTTCCCATTGCTTTTCATTTCTACCTTGTTCTTCTGTGCATACATTTAATGTATTACTTCCTAACAAATCATTTTATTTCTTTCTCTGGATATCTCTGAATTCATGACTTAATTAAATC
Source organism: Arctocebus calabarensis (assembly GCA_963573935.1). NCBI lineage: Eukaryota > Metazoa > Chordata > Mammalia > Primates > Lorisidae > Arctocebus > Arctocebus calabarensis. The sequence goes on from CAUYON010197910.1 coordinate 18,680, forward strand.
CTTCTGGAACCCATTTAATCACAGCATCCAATACTTCTTTGTAAACTCTGATCATAATTATAGTTAAATAATCTTCCACATATTTAGTTATTCCAGGTTTGAATAATTAATTGCTTAATGTTTAATTAGTCCTTTAATTACAAAAAAGGACTTCCAGAATCTGTAAATTGAAAAAAATAATTAAGAACAATATAAAAAAATTATCACAAACTATTTAAAATAAAAATTCATTGTTCAATTGTGTTATGTATTTTCAATATATTAAGAGTACATTAGCAGTAAACACATATTGAGTTGTACTTTATCATATCACATTATTGATTTATGACCAAGAAATAATTCATAGCCTTTGAAACTAAATGCTAAAGGATGTAGAATGTCAAAGAAGGTAGGTGTTTCCACACCATTTGCCAATGACTTCATGAAACACTTGAAATCTGATTTGTGTTTTAAGGTCTGTCTCTATCTTAAGAGATTTATGTGGATTGTAGCTTGGAAATAGTTAACATCTCAAAGTCTTAGAGCAAAGCTCACCTTGTTACTCAGAGCCTGCACATGAGCCTGGATTACTCAGTTGTCTCATTTGTAAGTTTAATATTACATTCATCCATCTTCTCACTAAATCATCCACCAGAGAAGCACATGATCAGAAAAGGAGTTACCACCAACTTCACATTTTTACCTAGAGGAGAAACACTGAATCTCACAATATCTGTTAAGAACAAGAAAATCCTTAAAGAAAGTTCAAAGCAAATGACGATATTAAAAACAAAAAATGCCAGTCACAGTGACTCACACCTCTTTCTCCTAGCAATCTGAGAGGCTGAGGCATGAGGACTGCTTGAGCTCGGTAGTTTGAAATCAGTCTAAGCAAAAACAAGACCCCATCTCTACTAAAAATAGAAAAATTAGCCAGGCATTGTACTGGGCACCTGTAGTTCTAGCTACTAAGGGCGTTGAAGCAGGTGGATCCTTTGAACTCAGCAGTTTGAGGTTACTGTGAGGTAGACTGGCCTCATGGCACTTGCAAAAGTAGTTGTTAAGAATTGAATGGCCTAAAAATCAAATAACAAATAATTATTTTCCCAACAAAGGCATTCTGAACACCTCCTAACAGAATGGAAATAAAATGTAAAAACATTCTCATGTTATCTGCCATAGTATTCAAATATTTTTCATTTTTTATAGAAGATATACTAAAGGAATAATATGGTTAAGAGTAGAAATGAGGAATTGGAGAAAGTCTGTGTAGATTTACCCTTGTGTGCACTCTTATTGATAACGACACACATTTGCAATTACAGTGCATAGTTTTGAAAATGTGATTTCTTTTGATAAATTAACCAATACTTACTGCACTTAGAGCATTTTATTTGCATTAAGGGATGTTTGTGTTAAATACATTAGTATAATTTGATATGTGTCTTCTATCAAGCTTCCTGATGTATGCACATTAAATTAGCTTGTAAAAGAGAAAGATTGGGGGTGGTTCCTGTGGCTCAGCGAGTAGGGCGCCGGCCCCATATACCGAAGGTGGCGGGTTCAAGCCCAGCCTCGGTCGAACTGCAAAACAAAAAAATAGCCGGGCGCTGTGGCGGGCGCCTGTAGTCCCAGCTACTAGGGAGGCTGAGGCAAGAGAATCGCTTAAGCCCAAGAGCTGGAGGTTGCTGTGAGCAG